>MUZC01004414.1:970606-984003 GCA_002072015.1 Radix auricularia | reverse complement strand
AACATACTCCGTTGCCACAGGCTATCGGGAATCCATCTTGAAATCGATTCACAATTTATGCAGAAACCCGTATTGTAAATAATTATTACAGCCGTAATTTGTAAAAAAATATTAAATGTAACATCATTTGAGTATGTATTATGCAGTCATTTCTAAGATTATCTATGTTTTTTATCGATAGACAGTCCTAAATTAAATACATTCAACTCTAATCATACCCTATGTGCCAGACTCGTCCAATTATTATAATGTTACTGCGATGAGACCAGCAGTGTTGCTTAAGATAATAATATCTTTTTATTAAATAAATCAACTAAACTAAAACAGGTGTAAATCTTTTGTTTAAATGTAAATAAAACTTTAAATATATTACTTACGTATTGATTGACGTCTCAAACACGAGTAATTCCTATTAACAAAACCACTAGACCGTGGTCAAAGAACTTCGCAGTGACTCGCTCGGCTTTCCCCGTGAAACAACGAAAAATGGAAATGGTTAGGTTTTTCTAACGAAAATCGCGTCGCGGGAATAGTTACCACTCATTTGATTTTACAACAGTAATTTGAATATTATAATGATCTTTCTATCGGTGTGCGAAAAGTGTTACAGCTTAGTTATTTTCATTGTTTTTCCTTCGACTTAAGTTTTCAATCTGAATTTTTAAAATGAAAAAATAAAGTTAGATATACTTTCTATACATCAAACGAAAGGGTAGTATCTGCCCTTTAATTGGATGCTAACAAAACGTCGCTAATTTGAATAGCCGCGAAGCGATCGGCGTTTCAAACAACTAATGGTAAAAATTCACGCGAAAAAACGCCGTAAAATTTGTCAAAACTGATACTTTTAAAACACATTAAAAATACATATGGACACAAGTTACAGATACAAAAAATATATATTTCTGTAAATAAAGATTTGAAGTTTATTCACATGTTAATTTTATTTGTGTAAGTCTCCTTGAAGTATTTTTATTTATTTTTTGAAAACTATGAAAAATGACCCCAAAACGCGTTTTTTCGCCAGTTTGGACTACCTACATTAAGAGTTGAAACTGTGTCATTTTCTTCAGGTGGATTTTTGTTGATATTTGTTTTATATAATTTTTGAACAGATATTTCTGGCAACTTGGATAAACAAGCTTTAAGATCAGCAGAAGCCTTGCATCTTATGGAGAGGAACTTTGAGGAATCTGTATCAGTCTGTCCCTCTGTGGTCAGTTCAGAGAGTGGAAAGAAAAAAAAGAGGCGAACGAGGCAGGAGCGAGACATAAGCGATTTGAGGAGGATGCGTCGTCGGCATATCATTTTCTCCTCTTCATCTGATGAATCTCAGAAGTTTGAAAGCCCTGATAGAGAGATCAAAGGGAAAACAGGGGGGTCTCCTACTAGAAATAATGAACCCGTGTCCTTGTGTGATAAGAGCACTAGTGATAGGGGTAATGAGAGGTCAATCACAGAGGTGTCAGAGGTAGGAGTTTTGACACCTTCCAAACCTACAGCGGTGACTATTGCAGCCTGTGATTCATCAACAAGCTTTGGATTAGTTGATTCAGAAGGGTTAGTTTACTCAATGTAGCTTTCAAGATAATTATCAATACAAGTTCCTTTAGAAAAATTTGAATATTTTCAATATATCTAAAATGTTGTGTGTTTTTTGTTACGATGTATTATATAATTCCCATGTCTCAAAAGATTTGACTAATTTTAAAGTGTTTAAAAGCAATGCATCACAAAAGTTTTTTAAACAAGCAACTACTCTTTGAAAGAACAATATGTATGATTATGATATGGGGAAAAATAAAGCTTTCTGAAATGATAAACTTATAAGAAAAAATAGTTGATTAATATATTTTTTTTATCTAAAGGATTACAGAGCGTATAAAAGTGTTAAAGGAAATCAAAAGTATGGAGCCAAGTTCTGTTAGAAGAGTCAAGTCTTCTTCAAACATCCCAATCCTGTGTGACAGCTCAGAAGATGAACAAGAGTTTAGAAGCAAGAAAAGAGATAAGAACAAACCTGATGGTAGCAGTCTGCATGCTTTCACTCAAACATTTTCTCAATCTGGAAAACACAAGGTGCCAAAAAAGTCACCATCTAAATTTGACAGGAAATCCTTGCAAGCTTTCACTGCTGCTCAACAAGAGCCAGATAAGAAAATGTCTCGTTTTCCTGGCAATCGTGGGGCTGTTATTGAATTGCAGGTCATGGATGACAGTTTATATGTGGCCTACTCCAATTTTGGTGTTATGCTTTTCAGTTTGCTGGAAGCCAGCTCGGTAAGTTGAATTGTTTTCAAATTTTAGACATTCATTGTTCTGTTGTACCTTATCACACACAAAAATTCTTAGATTAACATATGGGAAGATATCTGTCTGTACCCACAACATGTTGTAAAAATATGTTAAATAACCAGTTTAAATCAGACTTGTTATGAGGAAAAAAAAATCAGTTTTTAGTAAATAGTTCTCAAAAAGTTATCAATTTTGTTTAGTTAAGGTTTGAATGACATGGCAGACTATGTGACTTTCAGTAACCATCTGGTATGATGTTATGATGTTATAGTTTGATTTTGTACATATTTCTTTGATGATGGCATCAGCTGAATAACTTGAATACCTCCAGGACATTTTGAAGTTATTTTTAAAAATAACAAATACAAATTTCAGGAAGCTATTGCTCATTATACATCCAGCTGCCTCCATTGCATGACAGTAGTCAAACTTGGAGGTGTTACAACTATTGTGGCAGGTCTAGGCGGCAAAATTTCATTCTGTGATACTGTAAGTTAATTTCAAATATAATATGACTTTTTGTGATCGTCGGCTTGTAGGCTACAACACAAAAAAAGGGAATAAGTAAAGTTTCACAATTAATGCTTAAACTGTTGGACACTATGGACATTAAAATTACTTGAAGGTTTATCAGACTGAATGTAAATGATCTAACCTAATATTGGATGTAAGCGCGAATAGATTACAAACTATCTTTTCTCTGCCACATCATCTTTTCTGGCTCATGGCCTTCCTACCTTACTGAACTTCTGTCTTTCTACTCACCCACTTGTCAGCTATACTTCTCTGTGGAGAGACATGCTCTCTCTGTTACTAAGACACAAACTAAAACATTTTGCAAACAATGGAATTCTCTACCATTACACATTCACAGTGTTCCAACTACGAAGGCTTCAGGACTCCTCTAAAAACACATCTCTTCAAACTTTATTTGCAAAATTAATTAAAGAACAATTCAAACATTTCTTTAAGTGATAAAAGTAGCTCATATGCACAGTAATGTCATTATATGTTGTATTTATGTTTTACATTGAATGAGTTGATAATTGTGTGTCTATAAATTTGTATATAAAGTGCTATGAGCCCAGTTGCTTGTTGGGGCACTGCGCTATATCAATTTATTATTATTATATCTTTGGAAATCAACCATTTCTTTACCAAATTTTAAAAAATCTTTCCTGATTCAACACACCATAAAAGAATATCATAATGTATATTACTATTTCTACAGCAAAAACAAGAGAAGGAACTTGATCAAATAAGCTTTGACATGGGGTCACCTGTTAAATGTCTGCTTTTTATGGAACACATAGTTTATCTTGGTCTAGCAACTGGAGAGATTAGTATGTTTGATACAGAGGTAATGTTTTAAATGCAGCTATTTTAAAAAAAATTGTTAATCTTTATATAAAACTATTTTTATGAAGTTGTGTTTTCCTTTGAGCAGCCATTACTATGCATATTGTTTTTAAACCCTGAACTGATTTAAATGGATCAAGTTTATTGTCTCACCTCAAAATTGTATCTCTCAACCTTTTCTGTCTGTTTGATTTCTTTATATGAAATTTGTATACTACACTATTTGGGTAATGGTAAACAACTAAGCAGTTGCTCAGTTGTTAAAAACCTCTGTAAACAAATGATTTTAAAAACTAAATTTACAAGGCATATTTTTCTTAAAAGTTACTCTCTAAAGTATATAATGCTACAAATTGCAAAATATTCATGTCTATTTTTTGTTGAATTTTTGATGTTTTCTTGACAATCTTGAGCGCAGAAGATGAAAGAGACTGATCGCTTCATCTGCTGTGATCATCCCATCCACTGTCTGGCATCAGCACAGGAAGGCTCATCTAAGCTGTTGTGTGTTGCATCTCAAGATGGAACCATACTTGTTATTAATGCTCGCACTGCTTTACCTTTGAGGATTTTGACAGGCCACACAAAAACATCATTTTCATTACAGGTTGGGTTATAATTAGTATATATAGCTAGAATTTTTGTGCTAGCAGACTCTGAAATTTTGGCTAGATATTTTATGATATCTGAAAGTCAAGTTTTGATCCAATTTTAAAAGTTGATAGAAAAAAATTCTAACTGTATAGTATGTAGGAATAATGAGGTCTGTATTGAATGTCTTGGTTTTTGCTCCCAATAGGTTGATGGTCCATATGTGTACAGTGGATCAGGTGACAGTTGTGTCATCATTCACAACTTACATGTAAGTCAGTGGTGGTTCAAAAATGACATTTTAGTGAAGAAATACGGTCAGATCATCCATAAAAATCATTGGTTGTATTTTGAAAATAACTTTTTTGGAATTATTTTTTATAAGAACATTTGAATTTTGTGAAGAGATGTTTGAAGAGTATTTGTTAATATTGTATTTTATTATTTCTTTTGCATGTAGCTAGAGTACTATTTTGTCCTGAAATCTTTAACTATTGCATAAAATAAATTTTGCACACAATACCATCTCATTTTTCTTGGTAGTTTTATCACAAGGATAACAAAGTTCAGACAAAGTGACATTCTTACTTACTATTTAACAAGTCTTTCAATTAGTGTTGAAAGCTTTCAATGCAAAGTAAAAAAAACATTTAAGTTCCAGGACAATATGTTGTAAATTCTGAAGATATATTGACCTAATTTAAACCTCTTTGTTGGGTTGAATCCACATTTATTTATTGACTTGTGTATAAATATCTTTATAAATATAATTCTTGTATTTAGACTGGTGCAGTGGAACATAAGATACAAGACAATCACGGCCTTGTCAAGACTGTGTGTTATGACAATGGTTATCTCTTCACTGCTGGAATGGACAGGCTGGTCAGATGCTATGATACAAAGGTCAGGTCATGTTTTCTTACAAACATTCCTTGTACTTTTATATCAGATTTTATTGCAGTTCTTCTAAAGATTTTTATTAAATAGTATTTAATTTGTGATATTGAAACAGATAGTGAAAATGTTTTTCTGCTGTATAATTGGTAATCTTTTATAAGCAAATTTATTATTGCTGTCAGTAAATGCTCTTCTGTTTGTCCACAGACTCGAAAGCTTGTTCAAGTTTATTATGGAGCCGAGAGGGGCGTCATCACCAAAATCTTTGTTTACAACGACATGGTTAGGTTTTTTAACAAAACAAACATTATATTATTGATGTCAAGTGATTTCATGCCAGTAGACTTCATTGACTTAGTGTCAAAATTAAATTCACTCTAAGAACCACAATTGGCTCATAGAGATTTTTATAGTCAGTTCTATATCATTTTTAAAAAGTATTAATTTTACAGGAGCAGAAATTTTTTACTATCAGTTAATAATTTAGCAATAAAATACATGTACTCTTATATCTATTTTCATAACCAGTTAATCACAGGCAACATAACTGGAGCAGTTGATTGTGTAGAACTTGATTTGAAGGCCAAACACAGATGTCATGTAAGTTGGAGTCATTTACTTAACTTATAACAGTAAAATCTACTAGTGTGTATGGTCGGATTGATATATCTTGACTATTTGTTCATCTGGAGCTGTGATCAATAAATCTAGCGAATGCTACTGGAGTCAAAGTGTATATAAATTAAAAAGTTTAAAAAAAATTAATTTAATATTTTATTTTGGTGACATAAAGAATTATGTTAAAAAATTCATTGTTCCTGCTCCCAAAATTTCATCTCTATTTTCAACACAAGAAATGTCACAACATCAGTTTGTTTATTTACAGAAAGGCTGTAAGCTGAAGTTTGGCAATAAGTCACATCTCTTTTGGCACTTGCTAGAGGACCACAACATTACCACCACGACCTGAGACCAACTGTTGGTCACAACTCTAATGGTACTTGCTGGAGGACCACTACCACAATACCACCATGACCTGAGATGAACCCTCAAACTTACCAATATTAATACAATTTGATTACTAAACATGCATACATTGTCATTTATCTTTTTAGTTCAGAAGTAATTTTTGATTTGTGATTGACTTTAAAAAAACGAATAAAAATCTTTAAATTTTTTATTTTATTTTGAAACTTTACAATGAAGTGTAGGCAGTAAGCTTAGCTCAAGGCAAAGTTTTAAACCTCACACTATAGATGTGTTTCTTCATGGTATTAAATAAAATGTCATTGAAACACACATTTTTAATTTGACTTTATTTCCAAGTGTTAGTTGCTGAATTGTAAAAATTCAAATAGGAACAAATGTATTTAGTTTTAGTATTTTGTTAAGTGCAAATGTCTCCGACACTTAATAATGATATTTTTTTCCCCTTCACATTTTTTTGTCCACCATGAGGGTTACCTTTGTCTCTGCTGTTATCAATTAATTTTTGTGTGGCTAACTTGAATTGTCATAGTTAATTATTGTGGTTAGCAAGTTCTTATAGAAAGTCATTATCATGCCTCAGTCAAAGTGAAGTTGTAAATACAGTGTTGTCATCCTTGATCATGTCCAAAACATTATCATAACTCACTGATATCATTGTCACTGTTTGTTGTGGGTTTTTTTTTACAAGCTACATAAAGAAAATTTGAAGTTGGCCAAAGAATTATATTATGTAAACTGTAATATTACCAGTAGCATTTAATTTGATTAAAGAAAATAAATATTTTTGATATGGTTCTTTCTAGTTTATTTGTTTTCCCCTTTGCTGTCCTAAATATTATTGTCAAAAGTGTGAACTTAACATCACTGGCAATTATGCAAAGTCGTTTTAAAAAAAAAAGCCTCAGTGAATTGACCAAGCACATTTATTTTTATGACTGAGTGCAATGACTGTGTACATGGGCCAATCAACGTCTTCCAACTACACCTCCTGTGCCACCAGAGCCACTGGTGAATGGACACTTGTCATCTCCTTTCTGTTGGGGATGTTCTTTTCTAACCCACAGAGATTTCAGAGCTGAAGAAAAATTTGAGAATTTTTTGTTACCAAATCAGAAACTGATGAAATAAGTTTTTTTAAAAAATATTTATTTTTTAGTATCTCAAGTTGGCTTATTAGGAAATAACAAAATACACCCATTTCATTGGCCTAAATTACAATTAACTTTATTTTAATGTACTGGAAATAAAAAATACACCCATTTCATTGGCCTTAATTACAATTAACTTTATTTTAATGTACTGGAAATAAAAAAGACACCCATTTCATTGGCCTTAATTACAATTAACTTTATTTTAATGTACTGGAAATAAAAAATACACCCATTTCATTGGCCTTAATTACAATTAACTCCATTTTAATTACTGGGAATAAAAGATACATCTATTTTATTGACCTAAATTACAATTAACTCCATTTTAATTACTGGGAATAAAAAATACATCTATTTTATTGACCTAAATTACAATTAATATCACTTAAATGAACTAGGAGTAAAAGCTATTTGAATTTTAGACTCGAATCAATTTGGACTGGTATAGAACAATCTTTGAACATACCAGCCACAGCAGTCTGGAAGCCAGCATTGTAGTCACAGGCCACTTCATTGTTGACATAGTTTGACCTGTCGTCTGTGTAGTCATCACTCTGACCAGGTCCACCCACCAGGGCACCGTAGAGGGTGTGGACATTGGGCTCTTTGCTGGACATTATGAAGGGACCACATGGGGCGGGAAGGTTGGGGCAGGAACTGTGAAAGAAAACAACTGGTACGTAATGGCTGATAATGAATGTCTTCAAATTTGAAGGTCTAACATCAACTAATCAATATATTTAACCAATCTGCTTAAGTAAAAAGTAAAGTATGGAAATACTAGAATTAGTCTTGGGAACCCATAGTAATATTGACTCTGAAAAGCTTTAAAAATCCCCTTCTTTCAGAGCTCTAGAGATTAGAAGGGCAGTTTGTGAAAGAGGCCAGGGGGAGATTGGTTGGTAGATACCTGGATCTGTGATGTGGACTGTGTGGATATTTGTCACCAAATCCAATGAGGTAACTAAATCCAGTGTCACCAAGGGCGTAGTGGATCTGACACATGGCCCAACGTCTGTACTCTGTTGGGTTGATGCCAGCATCTGCTGCCACCAGTGCCGCCATCGCCATGTTGGCTGAGAATGATAAGATGAAACATTGATCTTTATTTGTTTTGTAAAGTAATTCCAATACTTAAAAAAAACATTTCTTCATTGAAGTGGATTAAATCTACTCTCTTACACTCTTTTGAAATCAATTATTTTTTTAAAACTTATACTTACAATATGAATATTTTTGGCATGATTTTGTGTAAATTAATATAAAAAAATTAAGTTATTAACATAAAAAATGATTAACTGCATACATGAATATCTGAGTGATCCCCACTGAAGTCTGTAGGCCAAGCCTTTAGGAGTGTAAGGGATGGAACCACCAGGGAACCAGAACTTGTAGGAACCCTCCACAGCAGTTTTGTAAATTTCTTTCTTTGTTAGCTTGTACAACATCACCTGTGATCATTATGAACATTTGTGAAATTAAAAACTGAAAAACGACTTAACTAAATCTTTACAAGACTTCACTAAATACTGTTCTTGATAAAAAAACAAATTATTTCAAAATTTTTAAAATTTGACTATGGTAACTAGGAAATTACTTTGAATATTTAAAAAATTAATTTTTTTTTACAAATCATTAATTTTTATGATTAGTTGTTACTAGCCAAGAAGAATATGGAATCCAAATGGATCAGATTTGAGAAATACATTGACAAATCTAAAACTTAAATGAGTTGCTTACCTGATTGACAATTGTCTTGTCATCCCAGGACATTCCCCAAGCTGGCTCTGGATCAAAGTACTTTTCAGCCACTTCCAGATATTTAGGGTCATTAGTTACTTGGTACAGCCAGATGGAGCCCCAGCTCAATTCATCAGTTATGTTGTATGATCTGAAACAGATTCAGTTTCATTGGAATAAAAGTCATCACCATTTTGCACTTGGATATAAAATGATCTAAAAATCATATGGTCCTGATTTATTCAATGAAATCATTATTCATATTTTATTAAAGATTGGTTAGAGCACAGGTGATAACTAGTTGATATGTATGATTGGCAGCTGATGTAATGTACCTATAATAAGCAGCAGCAGCTTGAACAGAGTCACTGTAAATTCCTCTGTGATTGTTTCCTAAATCCCAAAGCTGTTTGGCATGTTGCAGCAAAGTGGCTGAATAAGTTGGATCTAAAATGGTAACAAAAATAATTTATACACTTTGCAAGAAATAAATAGCAACTAAATTACTACAGTTTAAAATTGCATCATAAGTTTGTGTTATTAAAAATTATTATTTGAGATATTTTGGCACATTTTAACAAATCTTAATGGTAAAAAAGCTCCCACTTTTATCTTTAAATGCAAGTGATCCAATGGCAAAGGCAGCAGCAGTCTCCATAGCAACATCAGTACCCGGTTTTGATGCTGAGATTTTGTAGGAGGGTCTGGCCATGGTCATGAGTTCTGGAGGACCCCAGTAACTGTGGTCAGCACCACCATCTCCAACCTGGAGAATAAAGTCAGCAAGTTAAACTGCTCAAAATTTTATCAACAATTTTTACCTGTAAATCTTGGAAAATGTAATTTTTAACAAGATCATTCATATTCTGTCATTTTATCTGAGATGGATAACTCTTACCAAAAGTAGGGATTTTGTTACATCATTTGAATTTTGTTTTTAAGTTAAAATGTTTTTAGTTTTTCAATTTTTAACAATATATTTTAAAAAAAACAACTCAAAACAGTAAAATGTTTCTCTATAAAAATCATTGTGAAAAATTGCCTGTGTGGAATAAAACTAAATAAATTGACACAAAAGTTTAATTTAGTCCATAATATAATTAATTTACATCACAAAAATGTTTGTTTGAGGACCTAATGTACCTGGACATAGAGCTCATCAGGTTTAGTGTGACACTTGAGCAGGTAGTCCAGTGGCCATTTGATAGAGTCCAGCAAGTAATCTTCTTGACCGGCAGCCTTATAGGCATCTGAATACATGAGGTAACCCCATCCCAGAATTGCGGCACTGTAGGCCATGGGGAAGTTGAACTTAACATGGTCACCAGCTGTTTGGGAGGGAGGGAAACAAACTATGATGAAAATCAGTGCCAGATATAAAATGTAAATAAATATACTGCAAAATAGAATGTTGCCAAAAGCTACTAAAGTAATGGTTTTAGTTTATTGGGTTATTTAATTCACCTAAAGATATAGAATGTTGCCAAAAGCTACTAAGTAATGGTTTTAGATGTGACATGTATTAATTCAACTAAAAACAATTAACTCTGTATTTCTACTTTGAAAAAAAAAGTAGGCTTTTACTTTTGTGTTTAGATTTTTTTATCATTTAAAAAAATGCTGCTGATCAAACTCTATTAATTAATTAACTAAAATTAATTCTACTTTCTGTCAGCAACCTTATTTAAAAATCTAATAATAAATGTACAAAGCAACTTAGTTTGCCCACTTACCATCATACCAGCCTCCAGTCAAATCCTCGCCATTGTCCCCCTTGTCTCCCAAAGCTGAATCGCCCCTGTAAGGAATACGGTTTGTTGATGGAAGCTTTCCTGACCGCTGGGTTTCATAAAACAAGATGGACTTGTAGAGGACATCGTTGTAGTTGTACTTGGAGTTGTCCGCTGGAATAAACATTTTAGATTTTAAATGATTGAAATCTGGGAGATTTGACAGAGCCGTAAATACTTGTTGTGCTAATGATTTATTAAAAAATCTTTGGGTAAATAAAACAATATGTAGTGTCTTGTAATCACAGTCCAGTCAGCTCCATCTGAGAGTTGAGAGCCTGTACCACATTTTAGCATGAGAACATGCATCAAATTTTAGAATGAAAACTTGCACCACATTTAGGAATGAGAACATGCACCACATTTAGGAATGAGAACATGCACCACATTTCTGCATTTTTAATAGAAACAAACTAATGGGCACCTTATTCTGAAATGTACTTAATTACAACCATAATGAAATGTTTCAACAGCCCACGGAGAGCCCTCACTTAAGGAACAATTTGTGTACAATACATTCAGAGACAACTTACTATTTGTGTACAATACATTTAGAGACAACTTACTATTTGTGTACAATACATTTAGAGACAACTTACAATTTGTGTACAATACATTTAGAGACAACTTACTATTTGGGTACAATACATTCAGAGAAAACTTACTATTTGTGTACAATACATTCAGAGACAACTTCCTATTTGTGTACAATACATTTAGAGACAACTTACTATTTGTGTACAATACATTCACAGACAACTTACTATTTGTGTACAATACATTCAGAGACAACTTACTATTTGTGTACAATACATTCACAGACAACTTACTATTTGTGTACAATACATTTAGAGATAACTTACTATTTGTGTACAATACATTCAGAGACAACTTACTATTTGTGTACAATACATTCAGAGACAACTTACTATTTGTGTACAATACATTCACAGACAACTTACTATTTGGGTACAATACATTCAGAGACAACTTACTATTTGTGTACAATACATTCACAGACAACTTACTATTTGCTGCTGGAGTTATTGTCCACTTGTCCCTTCCCATATTGGTTAGGACAGCTGTCCCACTAGGTGCTGGAGAGCCACCATCAAAGTTACCAAAGAATCTGCCAAGGATACGTTTATTAAATATACATTTGTAAAGTTTTAATCTCCTTGATCATAGAATGTAATCTGTATTAGGCTTACAATGGTCAATCTAATATTTCATTTGACAAGTTTGCCATATATTTACTCCCCAGGATTTTGATATCTAAATATTTTACACAGTTTCACCGTTAGGTTCTGATTTGATCACATTTTATTTGACAAATTAATTTATACAATCTCAGTGTGTCTCTGAAATGATTATTTTAACAAAACTCTTTATATCTTCTCAATAATAACTCCATGAATTTTGGGGATTACATAACGATACTAGTACCAGTGACGTAGCTATGGGATGGGGAGGGGGTCCAAATTCAAAAGACCCCAGGCCCCGACTTGAGGGGGCCCCCAAATTAGTGTCAAAATATTTTTTACATTAAATATTACACCCCAGCCATGTATATGGGGCCCCCAAAGAGGTTAAGCCCCCTGGGCCCCTAAAACCCTACAAATTTCTAGCTACGCCACTGAATAGTACCATCTGTAATGTCAACAGAAACTCATTTCAGAAACATTTCGAAAATTTAATTGATGCCTAACCATTAGAAATGTGAAAATAATACTATATTTTTTATTAGGGTAATGTTTCACAAGAAATTTAACACAAATGACATCGTAAATAACGATTGATTAATATTGGAACCTAAAATGAATTGCTAAGTATCACAATATGATAATGCCTGTTTGCAAAATAGTTACACCAAATTCATCACCCTTTATTGTAGGCAGTATATATAGGCCACCAAATACAAACAAAGAATACATGAGGAATCTCTGCAGTCAACTAATTTCTATTTAAAAAAATCATAAAAATGCTGTGCTTTGGACTATGGGGGACTTAAATCTTCCAGATATAAATTGGAAAAACTATACAATTGATAGCCACCAAAATAATAAAGAAATTAATGAACATTTCTTAGACACTATAAACAACATAAACCTAGAACAGATAGTAAAAAGGCAACTAGGAAAAACAAAATACTAGATTTATTCCTAACAAACAGACCAGGACTAGTACTAGACTGCACAATAATTCCTGGGCTGTCTGACCATGATATTGTTAGGGTAACAAAATGAGGGGTAGGACTGCAATCAGGCTTATACAAAATTCAATGGAAAAGAACCCATACCTTGTTTACGTCTTTTCCATTGAATTAGGGTAACAAACACAATTAAAACTAAAATAAATAAGATGCCTAAAAGAACAATATATCTTTGGAATAAATGCAACTTAATAAAATTACACCAATCAGCTTCTAATTTCCAAAAAAATTTATAAGTAAATTCAGCATAGATAGCCCTGTAGAAGAAATATGGAAGGAAATAAAAACAAATCTAAAAACCATAATGGATCAGAATGTTCCAACAAAAATAACTTCAAATAGAATTAATAAATGCTGGTTCAATTTTAAATT
>MUZC01004414.1:950433-969995 GCA_002072015.1 Radix auricularia | reverse complement strand
GGGGGCGCGGTGGTCAAAGTGTTAGTGCGCTGCGGTACAAAAACAATTCTAAAATAAAAATAAAAATCGGTCACGGGTTCAAACCCCGGTTCTGGCACCCCTACGGGTAGATGATGCTCGTTAAAACCTTGGCTGGTAGTTCATCTAGGAGAAGGAAACTCCGAATACAAATCCTCCGCTGCCTTGCGGCTATACCTGCCTTGCGGGAAAGGCTAAGGGAGTAAACCCTGAAAGAAAATCAGGAATTGGAGCACCTACAGGCGGTCTATACATAAGACTTATGTACATACCGGCAGCTCCTGCGACGCCAATGGCAGCCAAGCTGCATCGACGCAAGTCGTTCCCTTGGTTACACCATTGACGTGGAGAGGGGGGATATGCTGTATGGGCAGCAGCTAATTCTCCATAATACCCGCCCAGGCTTGCATCACCTCTGGAGAGGACACTCCAGCGTCGCCGCAAGGTGTCGACAAAACACGGGAAGCAGCAGTTACCGGTTATAAGCCAAAGCTCAATTGACGTAGAGCTAGGCGCCAGGGGCTGCTTCCGACGGTGGGAGAGACTACCAATGTCTCACTGGACAGCTACCGCCCGCCTCAAACTGGGCAGCCCCCAGTCAAATAGGTGCTATCCCGTCATGGCCTGCCTTCTCCACTGGGTGCGTGGAGATTAGAGTACCACTCAACAAGTGGGCCACTAAGCCCTGCACCAAGAAATACAAAAAAGAAAAAGAAGACCCCAGCTCTTCGAATCGCTAGCTGGAACGTGAGGACTATGTGTCCCGGCATCACTGATGATCTGCAGTCCATAAACGACACACGGAAGACAGGAATAATCGATAGAGAACTTAAAAGGCTAAAGATTGACATAGCATGCCTTCAGGAGACCAGGCTCCCAGACAACGGTTCACTCAAAGAGGCCAATTACACCTTCTTCTGGCAAGGCAGACCGAAAGACGAACCTAGACAGCATGGTGTGGGTTTCGCTGTTAAAAACACTCTTCTACCATCCATTGAACCACCGTCATCAGGCACGGAGAGGATCCTCACTCTAAGACTCAGAACAACTGCGGGCCCAGCAAACATTCTTAGTGTGTATGCCCCAACACTCTATTCAACTCCGGAAGAGAAGGACCAGTTCTATGGAGCGTTAGACCAGGCAATAGCCGGCATCCACAAAGACGAGGCAATCTATCTCCTAGGAGATTTCAATGCTAGAGTGGGGAGCGACCACGAAGCCTGGCCCACCTGCCTTGGACTATTTGGAAGAGGAAAGTTAAATGAAAATGGACAAAGGCTTCTGGAATTGTGCTGCTCACGAGGCTTGTGTGTGACCAACACTTTCTTCAAGTGCAAGGATATACATCAAGTATCTTGGAGACACCCTCGATCCCACCAATGGCACCAGCTGGACCTCATTATCACCAGGCGTGCACAACTAGCTAGCGTCCTACTCACTCGCAGCTATCACAGTGCCGACTGTGACACGGATCATTCCCTTGTCGCCAGCAAAGTACGAATAATGAGGAAAAACTCGTACCACACAAAGAAAAAGGGAAGTCCACGCATCAATACCTCCTGCATGAAAGACCCTGCGATAGCGCAGCTGTTCAAAGACAAGGTGAAGGAAAGTCTCTCAAAGATGTCCCCATGCGTCACCATTGACTCCAAATGGACGCAACTGAGAGACACAATCTATACATCCGCAATACAAGCCTTTGGCAAAAAATCTCACAAAAACACGGACTGGTTTGATGAACATTGGGACGAGATGAAACCCGTCACTGAAGCAAAAAGGAAAGCTCTTATGGCTTACAAGGAAAAGCCTACACCTGACAATTTGCATGCTTTAAAAACAGCTAAGTCACTTGCCCAAAAGGTTGCACGTAAATGTGTCAATACCTACTGGCTTAAGCTCTGTTCCAGTATACAATCAGCTGCAGACATGGGCAATGCAAAAGTCATGTACGAAAACATCAAAAAGGCAACGGGCCCCTTGACGTCAAAAGCTGCTCCCCTAAAGTCCAAAAATGGAGAAATTATTCAAGACCAGGCAGCACAGCTAAAACGGTGGGTTGAGCATTATCTGGAATTGTATTCAACAGTTACCACAGTCTCCAGCACCGCTCTAGATGACATCCCAGATATGCCACTCATGGAAGAACTTGATGTCGTGCCCACACAGGAAGAGCTGAGCAAAGCAATTGACAGTCTAGCTTGTGGAAAAGCGCCTGGGAATGATGGAATACCACCAGAGGTTCTAAAGAGTGGCAAGACAGCTTTACTCCAACCATTGCACGAGATTCTGTCCCTCTGCTGGGAACAGGGCTACATCCCCCAAGACCTAAAGGATGCAAATATAGTGACACTATATAAAAACAAAGGTGATAGGAGTGATTGCAATAATTATCGCGGCATTTCACTCCTTAGTATTGTAGGAAAGACCTTTGCCCGCGTTATACTAAAACGTTTACAAAGCCTAGCATCCCGCGTCTATCCAGAATCTCAGTGCGGTTTCCGGTCCGGTCGGTCTACCATAGACATGGTGTTCTCCATACGACAGCTCCAGGAAAAATGCAGAGAGCAGCAGATGCCACTATACATTGCATTTGTGGACCTTACAAAAGCCTTCGACTTAGTCAGTCGCAACGGGCTATTCCAAATACTGGCAAAAATAGGATGTCCCCCTCACCTACTTGCCATCATCAGACAGTTCCATGAAAATATGCTTGGCACAGTACAGTTCGAATTATACATAAGGCAATTAATTCTAATTTAGAAATACAACACAAAGATAACTTAATACAACCCTCAAATAGACATAAAGATAAAAACACCTTTCTTATTCCATATGCAAGAACAAACACATACAAGTTTTCTTTCTTCCCGTCCGGTATTCGGGCGTGTAATGGGTTGCCTGAAGAAACCAGTAAAGCCAACACTTTATCATCATTTAAAACTCTAGTAAGAATACAGGACTAAACACAAACCATAGAAATACGTAGGACGCAATAATCTTCTGTACAGAAGGAGCGTCTGTAACATATAAGATAAGATAAGATAATTACTTGAGAGCAAGAGGGATTCCAGCATGGGTGGAGGGGTGATCAGGTTTGTTTACTACAACCCAGTTGAGGCCATCAGCTGAGTGAGACACTGCGTCACCAATCATAATCTGTCAACAGTCAGATAATCTTTTAGGTTACAATCATAATCATAATCTGTCAACAGTCAGATAATCTTTTAGGTTACAATCATAATCTGTCAACAGTCAGATGATCTTTTAAGTTACAATCATAATCTGTCATCAGTCAGATAATCTTTTAGGTCACAATCATAATCATAATCTGTCAACAGTCAGATAATCTTTTAGGTTACAATCATAATCATAATCTGTCAACAGTCAGATAATCTTTTAGGTTACAATCATAATCATAATCTGTCAACAATCAGATAATCTTTTAGGTTACAACCATAATCATAATCTGTCAACAGTCTAGGTTACAATCATAATCTGTCAACAGTAAGATAATCTTTTAGGTTTCAATCACAATCATAATCTGTGATAAATCACATATTATTTATGGATTCAATCACCATCTGCCGTAACAAACATTATATATATATTTCGCTAAAACTTAGGACAAGCAGAAGATGACAGAGCAAACAAGCAGACGAATGACACTCCCTAGGGTCTAGCAATCACAGTTTAAGGTTGGCAAGAGAGTGTGGTGCAGGTGGGATGGGGGTGGTTGTTCTCCATTATTCGTGCTGTTGTTTGTGTCTATTCTTTCCCCCCTTTCTTTGCACTATCTATGATCAATTCTGTGGCGTATGCTATGCCACAGGTTATATCTAGTCTATTTATCATTTGAATTTTTTTTAGAGAGTTCAAAAATTAAAAGTCCTGAAAAATTACCATGAGTGCATTGAACCGTTTTCAATCATGTGTTAATGTAGCATAAAATATGAAATGAAAGCAGTGTTGAGAGCAAGACCTTTAAGGACTTGGAACATTAGATTGAAATTTCTCTGTTTAATTTGATTAAAATATTCGTTGTTACTTACGTCCATCTTAGTGACCGGCTTAGTGAATGTTATGTTGACCATCCAGCCCATGACGTCCTCTGTTGGTGTGAAGTCAAACTCACCATCAAACCTGTTGCCCCAGTCCTGGTTGATCTTGAGGGTTGCTGGAAATCCTTCTCCCGTGTAAGGAACGGCTGAAACGGACGATCAGTTAACACTAAGACTTGTTATTGGATTATCATATTAGTTTGGTGCTTGTGTTTAAAAGCTTTTCTGGGCCCTGAAGATGACAAGTTCATAGAAATATTCTATCAATTTGTATTCTATAAACTGTGAGAGGAAGAGACCAAGTACCAGAAATTTCAACATTGAAACAAGAAAACACATTATGTTTCTGTAATAGGAGCCGTCCATAAAGTACGTCAGGCTATTTTTGACTATTTTTTAAACTCCCCACTGTCACAAATCTCGGAACCCCCACCCTCCCCTAAAGTACGTCACACTTTCGTACAAAAATATATTTTTATTAACAAAATTATTAAAATTTAACATAAAACACCTTGACGTCACACATGGCCGGACAACCCTCCTGTCACACTTTCTTACACCCCCTCCCCCCTCTGGAGCATGACGTACTTTATGGACGGCCCAAGATATAAGACAATCTGTTGGTGAGATGGCTAAATGAGCTAAAACCGTTTGATTGCACCGGGTCATAATAATTAATGACCGTAATCATTTGAGAAATAAAAGGTCGCCTCTCAGAAGGATTCTTGATTCTCCCATACAACCCCACCCTCTAAAGACCCACCCCATACTTGGGGACTTGGAGGCGAAGTGACTAGTTTGCCCAGGCATTTTTATAAGGCACAAGAATAAGGTTGTAGAACTAAAACTCTGATCGTGACAACATGCAGCTGACCTTATGTGGACATTACACGCCACAGTCGGCACGCAGAGCCTCAACCGGCACGCGACTTAAGTGTAATTTCCTTATCAAACCTGTAAGCCAAAGCCCCATTTTCGGCTTCATTGAAGTTTTGACACTTTGCTATAAATAAGTGGATTTTTGGTTGAAGTTTGGGCACGTGGACAAAAAAAGTTTCGCTACCACTAACATGCGGACACTGTGGGTTATCATGTTCTAGCCGGTGGCCATACCGGAAATATGTCATTTGGACTTCGAAAGTACCAACAAAATGCAGTATTATAAAATTTGAAAAAAAAATGGTGTGTTTATTGCTTTTCCCCATAAATATAGTTTATCAAGTTGAATGATTGATTAATCTCTTGAATTATCTTAGTATTCTACATAGCTTTCACAGCCATATTTACATTTTAAAGGTAGCTCTCTATGGAAATAAAAATCATGAATTATAATCAAAGAGCACCAATAAATAATAAGTTTGCGAACCAAATTTACAGAGGTAGCAAACTTCTAATGAACTCTGGAGACTTGTCAAATGGTCTTTTAAACTAGACGTTAAAAAAGGGAATCCATAATTTTTGTTTTAAGAACGAGAGAACATATCAATAAAAAATATTAGAAGACCGAAGATGTGGCAGTTACAATGTTCGTTTAACACTTACTTGGTCTGGGTGTTGTCCTTGTGGTTGGTGGGAGTGTCTGGCCAGGAGCGGCTGTGGAAGATTAAACCTCAGATTAGAAGACACCAAAATCAAAACAGACATTTTAATTTCCTGCTTCATTATAGTTCTTCGTGAAATGTGAAAATGTTCAAAATGTTAATTTTATTTTAGAGACAGGATAAATTCAGATATAGATACATGAATTGATTGTTATGGAAGGGTAAAACACTAAATATCTAACATTAAGTTTTCAAAATCGTTGTCACTCATTGCGGTTGGCATCTGTGACCCCACATCCCCAGTTTCCTGTTAGCTCCACCATAGAAGATATCAAATCACATTTCCTGCAAGCTCCACCATAGAGGATCACATATCACTTACCATTCCTGCTAGCTCCACCATAGAGGATCACATACCACTTACCATTCCTGCTAGCTCCACCATAGAGGATCACATATCACTTACCATTCCTGCTAGCTCCACCATAGAGGATCACATATCACTTACCGGTAATGGGTGTACTTGTGACATCTCCAGCGTGTATCTCAGCTGTTATTTGAGGATTGATGTCGCCATTACCTGAACAGGAAATACAAAAAATCTCATAAACGATTTATAATTTACCACCTCTGAAAATTTGGTTATCAGGTTGAAGAGTCGCTAAATGGCCAGTCATATTATTAATACTTGATTTTCATCGGCGCTATAGAACATAGTGCAGTACATGAAACCTATTTTATACAGACGGACTGCACTTGTTAGTTCATTTATTTGGTTGGTATTACAGAAGGAAACTGATCTCAAACACGTGGAAATTTTCACTATTTAAATAAACTGTTGAAAATGTACACACCACCACACACATAAAGTTACTTGACTAGGTAGGGCCTTTGAACTCTCGTGTCTACCCCACACTGCCAGATACAGACCTCTCATGTCTACCTCACATCCCCACACATATCGACCGCTCATGTCTACCTCACATCCCCACACATAGACCTCTTGTGTCTACCTCACCTCCTCATATAAACCTCTCTTTAGGTTTATGCCAATAACACCGTTTCTTTCTGACACCCTATTCTCTTGACACGACATTCCTCAGAGACTCCACTTTAATATTATCTAAATTATAGGCTCGTCGTTTACAGAAGACTATTGCATCCTAAGCGTATCCATGGTTTTAGTTAACTGACAATTCTTTTCATTATCTTATATGAGAAAAGCTATTCGATAAAGCAAAAAGCTTTCCTATAGGGACACAAAATTATGGATAGCAACATATCCTAGTGTTGACCAGCTGTAGTGACCAACCACGTGCTAGTTATGGCTAACTTCTGTATGGTGACAACCTGCCTTGCATCCTTGCATGGAGCTATGGAACCAACTCAAGTAAGATATCAAAAGATAAGATAAGATATGTGTGGACTTTCATTTGGTCATCCAGTGTGGTCAGTAACCTCAAAGTGACACTACTACATCTCATGGTCTTATCTTATATGTTACAGACGCTCATTCTATACAGAAGATTATTGCGTCCGACGTTTACCTATGTTTTGTGTGTAATCCTGAATTCTTATTAGAGTTGTAAATGATAATTAAGTGTTGGCTTTCTTGGTTTCTTCAGGCAACCTATTCCACGCCCGAATCTCGGACGGGAAGAAAGAAAACTTGTATGTGTTTGTTCCTGCATACGGAATAAGAAACGTGTTTTATCCTTATGTCTATCAGAGGGTTGGTCATGTCATTGTATCGTAAGTATCAGTTGACAATATTTACTGACCGTGGCCTTGGAAACCCAGACACAATTTGTCCCCGACGTGTTCGTCCTTGTTCCAGTCTTTGTTGTGCAGGACAAAAACTTTCCCGCCGTCCAACGTCTCGGCGACCACTGCCGTGTAGGCCTGAAACGAAACGAAGATGACTGAACACATATACTTGCACCTCACGTCTCAACATTCAAGTGACCCTAGGATGAAAGGGTGGGGTAGCTTGTCATTGGTTGGCTTGTCATTGGTTGGCTTGTCATTGACTGGCTTGTCATTGGCTGGCTTGTCATTGACTGGCTTGTCAGTTTGAAAATGTTACGTGTCAACAATGTCTACACTACGACATGGTTAGTTTTAATAACGAGATTCCATGGTGAATAAGGGGGGGGGGGGAGAATAAAAGAGTGTGTGCGTGGACGGGTGGTGGGAGATAAGCTTGGGAGGTCTTGAGTAAATATATTTCCCAATTAAAGATTATTTGGTTTTTAAATTGACTTTGGTAATGAGATGTTTTGATAGTTTTAGATGGCCTTTAGCCTCTGCATCGATTCTTGAGTTCATACAAAATCAAGAAAGTTTGCTAGATGATCTGTAATTTTTTACTGTTGACATTATTTGAGTACTATACTAGGTTAACTACAAACTGTTTTTTAGAAATGTATTCATAAACAAAGAATGGTTAATGTTTAGTCAAGTTGCTTTGTGCAGAAACCTATAATTCATGAAATATATGGTGTCTTAGTAATAATTCAAATTATGACTTCTAAATTATTGTATTCAAAGCCTTTTATAATCGTTACATTAATCTCATTAGAGAAATCGATCCACAATTGTATTATAAGGAAACTCCTTTAACTACGTTATCATCTTGAACATGTACTCACTTCAAGACTTGAGATGGGCACATCAGATGTCAACACCACTGTCCACGAATGCATTTCTTCCGTTATTGTGAAGCATGCTTCCCCTTGAAAGCCACCATCCCAGTGGCTGGAGATAGGAACACTGACCTCTGCCCACACTTGCAACAAGGCAGTGGAGAGGGCCCAAATATACCACAACATGCTGTCAAATATACCACAACAAGCTGTCAAATATATAACAACATGCTGTCAAATATATAACAACATGCTGTCAAATATACCAGAAAATGCTGTCAAATATACCACAACATGCTGTCAAATATACCACAACATGCTGTCAAATATACCAGAACATGCTGTCAAATATATAACAACATTCGGTCAAGTATGCTTCGGTATGCTGTGAAATACCACAACATGGTGTCAGATTTATAACAAAAATCTGTCAAATACATCACAACATACTATCAAATACATCACAAAGAACTATTAAATATAGCACATGTTGTCAAGTATGATACAATATCCCATAGAAATAACACATAGAAATTATTCTTTGAGAAAAACAAACACACTGCATCGTAGATTGGAAATCTAAAGACTAAGCATTTGAGCCGATAGCTAACCTCTAAGAGCGACCAAACATTATAAATGAAATAAATGAACTTACAGAATACAAGTTCTTTTCAAACACTAAAACAACTGAACTGAAATCTTTTGATTGGGATCAAATCTATTTGCCAACCAATTTAACTGATTCTTATCTTGGCCGTCGTGCTCATTCCATTGGTCCGTAGGAGTTCAGAAACTACTGACAAATTACTTCTCATTTTCAGATG
Organism: Radix auricularia; assembly: GCA_002072015.1. NCBI lineage: Eukaryota > Metazoa > Mollusca > Gastropoda > Lymnaeidae > Radix > Radix auricularia. Next base: position 960,909 of record MUZC01004414.1, on the reverse strand, counting down.
CAAGGGCGTTTCTAGTGAGATAAATCAGTAAGCCATCTTTTTACCAATATGATGTGAATTTTTTTTATTATGTCCGAAATGCCATTGAAGTATTTGCTTGTATATTAATTTATGTGGCTAAAACATCATTAAATTAACCCAAATGACTAAAATAACGGTTTAAAAAAAAACAATTATTAAAATATCATTATGTTAACACTCACAATGAAACCATCATTACATCAACTCTAACGGCTAAAACATAATAACATTGACACCAACGACTAAACATAACAAAATTAACACTAACCACTAAAAGATAATAACATTAACACTAACGGCTAAAACAACATAACCATTTTAAAAATAATATGTTTGACAAATTATTATACACAGTGATTCTTCCTCCATTAGCTCTTTGAGGCACAATGATCAAAAATCTAACACTAAATGGGAGCTACACCTCTGTCCGGAAGTCTTTGGACCCTACCTTATGATCATATCTCGTTACTGACATTGAACCTCCGATGTGTGGGAGTGAAGAACTTTAACCCACTCCGAGACGAGAAGTAATTACATAAGTCCCAAACTAGTGTTTATTGAAATAAAAATATATAGTATTAAAACAAAAAGCAAAATTAACATTGATTGGCCACCGCTGATGGGTGACATTGATTGGCCACCGCTGATGCTGGATGGGTGACATTGATTGGCCACCGCTGATGCTGGATGGGTGACATTGATTGGCCACCGCTGATGGGTGACATTGATTGGACACCGCTGATGGGTGACATTGATTGGCCACCGCTGATGGGTGACATTAATTGGCCACCGCTGATGGGTGACATTGATTGGCCACCGCTGATGCTGGATGGGTGACATTGATTGGCCACCGCTGATGGGTGACATTGATTGGCCACCGCTGATGGGTGACATTAATTGGCCACCGCTGATGGGTGACATTAATTGGCCACCGCTGATAAGTGACATTGATTGGCCACCGCTGATGGGTGACATTAATTGGCCACCGCTTATGCTGTATGGGTGACATTGATTGGCCACCGCTGATGCTGGATGAGTGACATTGATTGACCACCGCTGATGGCTGACATTAATTGGCCACCGCTGATGCTGTATGGGTGACATTGATTGGCCACCGCTGATGGGTGACATTGATTGGCCACCGCTGATGCTGGATGGGTGACATTGATTTGCCACCGCTGATAAGTGACATTGATTGGCCACCGCTGATGGGTGACATTGATTGGCCACCGCTGATGCTGTATGGGTGACATTGATTGGCCACCGCTTATGGGTGACATTGATTGGCCACCGCTGATGCTGGATGAGTGACATTGATTGGCCACCGCTTATGGGTGACATTGATTGGCCACCACTGATGGGTGACATTGATTGGCCACCGCTGATGGGTGACATTGATTGGCCACCGCTGATGCTGTATGGGTGACATTGATTGGCCACCGCTGATGGGTGACATTGATTGACCCCGCTGATGCTGGATTGGTGACATTGATTGGCCACCGCTGATGGGTGACATTGATTGGCCACCGCTGATGCTGGATGGGTGGCATTGATTGGCCACCACTGATGTGGATGTGTGACATTGATTGGCCACCACTGATGGGTGACATTGATTGGCCACCGCTGATGCTGGATGGGTGGCATTGATTGGCCACCACTGATGTGGATGTGTGACATTGATTGGCCACTGCTGATGGGTGACATTGATTGTCCACCGCTGATGGGTGACATTGATTGTCCACCGCTGATGGGTTACATTGATTGGCCACCGCTGATGGGTTACATCGATTGGCCACCGCTGATGCTGAATGAGTGACATTGATTGGCCACCGCTGATGGGTTACATCGATTGGCCACCGCTGCTGCTGGAGGGGTGACATTCTTGCCGGCTGCCACATGTAAAGGTTTGAGAAGCACTAACAATCTCCCTGGTGGGAAAGTTGCGGAGCTTCCAGTGATGTAATCACATGGTCTTCGGCGGGCAAGAACGTGGGCGAAATAGGTTGTCCTTGTAGTTCTTGAATTTACCAAGCCTCGAATTTTGTTTTGTTCTGTGTTGATTTATGCTGTTAAGTGATAATGGAACGTTTTTTTAAATTGTTTGTTTCCTCCTGAAATGTTGATATTGATGATCCTGGCGGCTATATTTATGACTTGGCACGCTATCTTAAATACTGTTCATCAAATTTGTATCAGTCATGGGGGCCGTTCTTTAATGACGTCACGCGATTTTAAAATGATTTTTTACCCCCTTCCCCCACCCCGTCACACTTTGTCTAAAAAACGTAGACCCCCTCCAATATGACGTCACAAAGCTTTGACCCCCATCCCCTAAGCAGTATATCCTAATTGAAAATTAGTATGTTTCAAATCACCTTTTTTGGTCATTTAAGTATGTATTTAGTATAAGGCTGCGCTTTAATATCGTAACATGTGTGAAGCCATTGTGCGTCATTAAATAAATTGCAAACAATCAAATATTTAAGTGGAACTTTTATTAAAAGTTGCGCGTTTTGATGTGACGTCACATTTCTTAAACACCCCTCCCCCCCGTCATACATCGTCACAAATACGTGACTCCCCCCACCCCAAGTAGCGTGACGTCATTTATGGACGGCCCCATATTTGAATGGAACATATTAAATTATTTCTAACTTCTCCACCTTAATATCTTACTATTTTCTCACAAAAGACTCATATTTGATCTTGTGATGTAGCTAAATCATATACTGTCAGAATATCGCTTATTTCTAAGAGAAACAAACAAAAACAAACAAAAAAAAAAAAAAAAAAAAAAAAAAAAAAAAACCTAAAGTTGGAACGATAGTTCTACATTTCCTACAGTCTGGATGGCCCCCATTGTAACCTGGCAAAACATTTAACAAGAAGAAACTAAAACCTAAATTACAATCTAATTCTCTGCAATCGCTATCTCTAAAAAATAAATAAGATAGGCCAGCTGCGCACGTATCTTTGGGGTCAGGGACGAGCTGTCGACTCTGGGATATTGTGCTGTTTAAAAATATTTTCTTGTTGTTTACGAGTCTATTTAAAATTCAAGTAATACATTTTTTTTTTACAGGGTTATATCGAAATCTTAAAATCGGAATGACATTTAGCCGTGGAAAAAAAAAGTGGGACTAGAAGTAGAGAGTAAAATCATTTCCTTAAAACTCTGTCGTTTGCTATTATCAATCACGTCACTATTTAGCAAAGTATAACTAAACGGAATATAATTTATCGGTCCAGTTGCCCATACACAGGTCCGTTGAGAAGTGCCTGCTGCACCATTCTTGTGAGTATGTGATGTGAGCACTAAAATGTGGCTCGTTCCGGGAGTCAAGGGACGGCTGTGCCGTATCTATAGGCCTACTAATAAAAGGGAAAGCCCTCACTCACTGACTGACTGACAGACTCACTGATTCATCAATAATTCTCCAACTTCCCATGTAGGTAGAAGCATGAAACTTTGGGAAATTGTTGGGTACACTCTCAGGACGAAAATTGGCGAAAAAGAACTTTTAAAATCTCGCTCATGTGGGGCCGGGGGCCCAAAAAACAGTTTTTTCCTTCATCACTAATTCTCCAACTTCCCGTGTAGGTAGAAGCATGAAACTTTGGGAAGTTGTTGGGTAACCACTAATGACGAAAATTGGCGAAAATGATTTTTAAAAATCTTGCTCATGTGGGGCCGGGGGCCCAAAAAGCTTTTTCCTTATATGGGCTCTATACAAATTGAAAATCACCAATTTTCCTATTTCCCGAGTAGGTAGAAGCATGTAACTTTGTAATTTTTTTCAGTTTATGCTTTCGACGATAAGTTGAAAAAAAAGAGTTAAATTTCCCACTCATGGGGGCCGTTGCCCCAAAAACGGGTTTTTCCTTATATGAGCTATATAAAAATTGAAAATCACTCATTCTCCTATTTCCCGTATAGGTAGAACCATGAAACTTTGGAAATTGTTTGAGTACACGCTCCTGACAAAAATTGGGGAAAAAAATGTTAAAATTACCTCTCAGGGGGGACCGGGGCCCAAATATATATTTTTTTTTATATTAAAAACTGACTCATCACTAACTCTCTAAATTCCCGTGTAGGTAGAAACATGAAACTTTGGGAAGTTGTTGAGTACCCTCTCACTACGAAAATTGGCTAAAAAGAATTTTAAAAATTTCGCTCATATCCGGCCGGGGACCCAAAAACATTTTTTTTCTTATATGGGCTCCATTAAAATTGAAAATCACCAATTTTCCTATTTCCCGTATAGGCAGAAGCATGAAACTTTGGTTAATTTTTTTAGTATACGCTCCAGACAAAAATTGGAAAAAAAGAATGTTAAACTTCCTTCTCATGGGGGACCGGGGGCCCAAATATATTTTTTCTTATATTAAAAACCGACTTGTCAAGGTATGAGAATCACTGTCACTGAGTTTATTGTGAGTTGTTGTGAAAAATGTTTTGAAATGTGTTCAGTTAAACGGACATTTGAATGTCACGCCATGACTTTTAAGAGTTCGCCCAAGGGCTATAAATAGTGTAGCGTGCATGTGTCCAGGAGGTCAGAGGCTAGTGTGTGGTGGACGAGAGGACGATGTGGTGATAGAGAGTGTTGATCCTACGTGTTATCGAGGTGGCTCGAATATTGTGACGAACGGAGCCTCTTTAAGCCTGTGATGGGTGATACTGGATGGCTGTATTGACTCCATTGTACTTATGCAGATCGTGTAGTAGTGAAGGATTATCTATACGTGTATTACTACCACAATAAAGAACATATTATTATTGACAAGAGTTCTGTCTTAAATGCAATCCAGAACCCAGAACGCAACACGACTCATCACTAATTCTCCAATTTTCCGTGCAGGTAGGAGCATGAAACTTTGGGAAATTGTTAAGTAAACTCTCTCGACGAAAGTCGGTGTAAAAGAATTCTTTACACAGTCATGAGGGCCGGGGCCCCAAAACGTATTTTTTTCGTATATGAGATTTATAAAAAGTCAAAATCTATAATTCACTTATTGCCCGTGTAGGTAGACACATTAAACGTTGGTTAGTTGCTAAATTCACATTCGCGATGGTAGCAGGTTGAAAATATTTCAAATACCCTTTACTGGGGACTGGGGGCACAAATGTAGTTTTTTTTTCTCCAAATATATACTATATAAAAACTGAAAATCACCTATTAGTCAATTTCCTATGTAAGTAGAGGCATGAAACTTTGGGAAATTGTTGTGTACAATATCCCAACAAAAAATGGCAAAAAAGAATGTTAAAATTCCCACTAATGGGGGACCGGGGGCCCAAATATAATTTTTTCTTATATTATTAACCGACTCATCACAAATTCTCCAATTTTCAATGTAGTTAGGAGCATGAAACTTTGGGAAATTGTTAATTACCCTCTCACGATGAAAGTCAGTGTAAAAGAATTTTGAAATACACACTTATGGGGGCCGGGGCCCCAAAAACTTTTTTTTTCTTATATGGGATTTATCAAAATTGAAAATCTTATTTCCGGTGTAGGTAGACAAGGAAAAATAATTATATAAATTTTAAAAAATTCCTCTCATGGGTCGCCGGGGCCCCCAAATTTTTTTTTCACCTAAAATGTGCTATTTAAAACTGAATCAACACAAATTCTCCAAGTTTCCGTGTAGGTAGAAACTTTAAATTTTTGGAAGTTGTTGAGTACCCCCCTACCCCCGCGATGGTAAGAGGCAAAAAATATTAAATCACATCTCACTAGGGGGATGATTGCCGAATTATATATTTTTTCCCAATATGAGCTATATAAAAAAGACGCACTTTAAATCTCCAAGTTTTTGTGTACTTAGGAGCCTGAACGGTTGAAGTTAATATATTTAGTATATCCATCTTGATTCAGATTAAAATCAAAAGGTGTTTTGAATTGGTGTTACGTGGGTTCTCAACGCTAACTGAAATCCTAATTTCTGCAGCAAAGCGCGGGTAAATTGCTAGTAGTCTCATATAGCCCGTACAGTGGCTGGCATAAAAAAGGGGCCAACAAGTGTGATATAGAAATGTATAGATATTCTATAGAACACGAAGCTATCAAAACAGATGGGAGTCCCACGAAGCACAAGATTAATAAAGGTTATTTTAAAAAATAGTTTAAAATGGCTGGGTAGGGATGAATTATAATTAATCTTTTCCTTTAGATATTTCTTAGTTCAACGAAATTGAATCTTATCTTATCTTATCTGTTACAGAAGATCCTTCTATACAGAAGGTTATTGCATCCTATGCGTATCTCTGGTTTGTGTCTAGTTCTGCATTTTTAACAAGTTTTAAATGTTGATAAAGTGTTGGTTTTCCTGGTTTCTTCAGGCAACCCTCTACGCCCAAATTCCGGACGAGAAGTACGAAAATTTGTATGTGTTTGTTCTTCCATAAGAAATATAAAGGTGTTTTTATCTAAATGTCTATCTGAGGTTTGTATTAGGTTATCTTTGTGTTGTATTTCTAAATTAGAATTAATTGCTTTATGTATAACTAGCTATTTCCCCGCGCTTTGCTGCGGGAAGTTAGAGAATAAGTGATGAGTGAGTGAGTGGGTGTATTAAAAAAAACTATATTTGGACCCCCGGCGCCCAGCAAGGGATATTTAAAATATTTTTCACCTTATGCCATCGTTGAAGTGTATTTAACAAACCCCCAACATTTCATGCGTTTGCCTATTCGGGAAATAGGAGAATTAGCGAGTTTCAATTTTTATGTAGCACATTTAAGGAATAAACGTTTTTGGGGCCCCGGCTCCCATGAGCGAGAAATTTAACTTTTTTTTGCAAATTATCGTCGAGAGAATGTACTCAAACATGCTTCTACCTACACGGGAAATGGGAAAATTGGTGATTTTCAATTTTTATAGAGCCCAAATAAGGAAAAATCTTTTTTGGCCCCCGGCCCCACATGAGGGAGATTTAAAAAATTATTTTTCGCCAATTTTTGTTTTGAGAGGGTACCCATCAACTTCCCAAAGTTTCATGATTCTACCTACACGGAAAAAAATAGTAAAATTGGCGATTTTAAATTTTTATAGAGCACTTATAAAGAAAAATCTTTTTGGGCCCCCGGCCCCAAATGAGTGAGATTTTTTAAAAATTTCTCCAATTTTCGTCGTTAGTGGTTACCCAAAAATTCCCCAAAGTTTCATGCTTCTACCTACACGGAATATTAGTGATGTAGGAAAAAAACGTTTTTGGACCCCCCCCCATCCGGCCTTACATGAGCGAGATTTTAAAAATTCTTTTTCGCCATATTTCGTCGTGAGAGGGCACCCAACAACTTCCCAAAGATTCACGCTTCTATCTACAGGGGGAATCGGAAAATTGTTGATTTTCAATTTTTATAGAACCAATATAAGGAAAAAATATTTTTGGGCCCCGGCCCCACATAAGCGAGATTTTAAAAATTCTTTTCACCAAGTTTCGTAGCGAGAGGGTAACCATTAAGTTCCCAAAGTTCCAAGCTTCTACCTACACGGGAAATAGGAAAATTTGTGATTTTCAATTTTTATAGAGCCCATATTAGGAAAAAAAACATTTTGAGCCCCAGCCCCACATGAGTGAGAATTTTAAAATTCTTTTTCTCCAATTTTCGTCGCTAATGGGTACCCAACAACTTTCTAAAGTTTCATGTTTCTACCTACACGGAAAGTTGGAGAATTAGTGATGTAGAAAAAAATTGTTTTTGGGCCTCCGGCCCCACATGAGCGACATTAAAAAAAAAAAACAAATTTTCGTAGTGAGAGAGTACCCATCAACTTCCCAAAGTTTCATACTTCTACCTACACGCAAAATAGGAAAATGGGTGGTTTTCAATTTTTATAAAGACCATATAAGGAAAAAACGTTTTGGGCCCCCGTCCCCACATAAGCGAGATTTTTAATAAATCCTTATAATCAGTTTTTGTTGTTAGTGGGTACCTAACAACGTCCCAAAGTTTCATGCTTCTACCTATACGGGAAGTTGGAGAATTATTAACCGCAGCTTCGTTTGGTTCACTCGCGGCAGGAGTCTGCGAGCTTTGTTTTTGTCGGTTATCCCCCCTCACCCCCACCCCCCTCCGAAACTGCAACTGGTGAGTTTTACAAACAGGACAAGTGTCTAAAAAAGATCTGAATAGGATTATATGTAGATATTTAAGTCAAAACGATACGGAATATCCATTAGAGGTTGGGTGGGGGACGAGAATCTATTCGATACAATTATAAACGTTTTAAGTTTGATATAATTTTTCGATTGTTTTTTTTTGTCAAACGCCTCTGGCCATTCTAAATATAATGATAAATGTTTCCATTTAAAATTAGTCAAAAGTATTCACTAACTTTATTGAATGCATCAAATTCTCGACATCGCAATTCGAGAGGAGCACAAAACAAATTTCTTCTGAACTCAGTTTTTAAGGCATTAATTTTAAATATGACAGAAAAGATACTTGATACAGTGAGATTGGGATTATTGCCACTCGTGTCAATATAAATGATAGTAGGTTGGATTTAGGTGTCTTCGTATAGGACGTAAATAAGAAATCTACATAGATGACAAATTTAACAAATGCATTTTCTGGAAGGACCCGGTTCAATAGTTGGCATATGTTCCAGATGGGACGTGGTGGTCGAGAGGTAGCGCTCTCGACTGTCATACCGATGGTCACGAGTTCGAATCCACACGAAGGTGTGTATTTGTTCTCGGGGCCTGAGGAGTCCCCGAGTCACCCAGCTCCGAATGGGTACCTAACTAGACAATAGTTAGGCGGCTGGGGTAATGCGTGGAACCCCTATAGCCGTGGCCTGTGACCGCTACATCACTTGCCAACAGATCATCTGTCATGGTCTGTGGACGCAATTATCTTCTGCATAGAAGGAGCGTCTGTATATCTAAGATAAGCCTACACGTACACATGACGTATTTGAATATATTTAGAGTAGTGTAGTGGGTATTATATGTCCCAAATGAGTCTGCATTACCCCCAAAGATTCCCTTTTGACCCCAGATGAGGTAATCTACCCCTGTTCGCCGACTTCTTTCTTACGGGATGCCCTCTCAGTCAATTGAGGGATTTTTAAAAAAAATACATTTTAAAAATATATTTTTAAATAACTTTTTTTTTTATAAACATAGAAGTTAACAGTAATGATTTATAGTCAATGTTTAATTTGTATGCATTAAAATAAAATATAATCTTAGGATTTTAATACATTTCGTTTTTTGGAGGCCGCTTAAACGGTTTGGAAAAAAAAAAACCGGACCGGTTCAATAGGATACCTAAATATTAAAAGTATAAAAGTTTATGTTAACATTACTGTCAACCCAAAAGTAGCGGATTCTAGCAAATTTTCTATGCCCACAATGATTCTGCATTACCCCCAAGAGTTCCCTTTTTACCCCAAATGAGATAATTTTATCGCTGTTTACCGACCCCTTGGTTAAACAGACCGATAGCGGTAGCCATGTATTTTTCATTACTTTATAAATTCCACAAGAGAATGCAACAATTTAAACACGCCTCGTCCATTGGTGACATTATATTTACAACTGTTGTGTGAAGTACGTGAAATAATGAAGAAAAAAAAGAATTGAAAAAACAACAACACCAACAAACAAACAAACAAAAAGCAAACAAACTTGTGAGCTTCGGAGTAAAACGTTATGATACTATTGGATATTTTAATAATGTCAGTATTTTTTCAGTCCTCAACTTTATAGAATTACTGTATTTTGCGACGCACAAGATGACACCATTCATACCTGCACAAATGTGGGGTTCGTACAGTAATGGCCACTTTCCTCTTCAAGCGCATACCTAATAATTTTTAAAAAAACATGAGATGTGATAAGTGTGATAATTTTAGATCAAATGCCTTCAATGTGCATATACTTAGCAGGAAAACTGTCATTAGAAGATCGAAATCAATTTGAGGAATTGTCTTGTATCTATACATTCTAGGTCTATCAACAATGCAATGATCCTTGTAATATCAATAGTTACATTCGCGAGCTTAATCGTGAAGGTTATCACATCAAATGGTTTTTGACACTACCGCTGCATTGTTCGTTAGCTATCTTGCTATGCCTTGGAAACTAAACATTAAAAAAAATGTAATACATAAAACAAGCCGAATTCATACTTAATCTTATAGGGCTGTAAGCTGTGTAGGGGCTCATTTTGCTATCAAATCAGTACAGAGAAAATCATGTCAAAACGTGACAAGAATGCAATGGTACCTGGTGAAATGGAAAAATTCTTGCCGGTCGTCTGATACGAAAAAGTTTGAGAATCACTGGCTTACAATTTATTTAATGTCTTTCACATAGCTTCACGCGTGTTACAATATTACAATGTAGAACTAAACAAAATAAATACTTAAAAGACAAAAAAAGTGATTAGAAACATACTTATTTTCAAATAGAAAATAAAGTGTTTTTTTTAAA
>MUZC01004414.1:870808-922097 GCA_002072015.1 Radix auricularia | reverse complement strand
ATTATAAACACTTGAGACAGTCATTATAAACACTTGAGACAGTCATTATAAACACTTGAGACAGTCATTATAAACACTTGAGACAGTCATTATAAACACTTGAGACAGTCATTATAAACACTTGAGACAGTCATTATAAACACTTGAGACAGTCATTATAAACACTTGAGACAGTCATTATAAACACTTGAGACAGTCATTATAAACACTTGAGACAGTCATTATAATACACTTGAGACAGTCATTATAAACACTTGAGACAGTCATTATAAACACTTGAGACAGTCATTATAAACACTTGAGACAGTCATTATAAACACTTGAGATAGTCATTATAAACACTTAAGACAGTCATTATAAACATTTGAGACAGTCATTATAATAGACAGAAAACACTTGAGACAGTCACTATAATACACAAAAAACACCTGAAACAGTCATTATAATACAAATAAAACATTTGAGACAGTCATTTTAATACACAGAAAACACTTGAGACAGTCATTTTAATACACAGAAAACACTAGTGACAGTCATTATAATACACAGAAAACACTAGAGACAGTCATTATAATACACAGAAAACACTTGAGACAGTTATTATAATACACAGAAAACACTAGAGACAGTCATTATAGTACACATAAAACACTTGGGACAGTCATTCTTGGTAAACTGAAGAATATAGTCCCTATAAGACATAACGAGCAAAATACCCGTGCTACGCTACGGGGTAGGCACAATAAAAATAACTTTATTTTGTTTTGGGGCTCAGATTCTCATTAAAAATGAATGTAAACGCATTTGGAAATTAGGGTAGTAATAAATCAAACACCTTCTTAATAAAAACAACGATATGTGTGTCGAGAAAAATAAAAACATTAATAATTTAAATATTATCCATCAATTTTGGTATTTCTGCTTTAATATAGCATCATCTTTGGCTCTACAGCCCATGTAGGGCCCTGGCTTGCTCCACCACATCCTTCCAGCTACAGCCCATGTAGGGCCCTGACCTGCTCAACCACAATATACCATCCCACATTATGATTTTACGTCTATACTTTCAATTTTAAAAAAAGTAATCAAGAATTGCGGGGCATAGGGGATTCACACGGACGGAAATGCGCCTTAGCGCATTATATAATAGATTTCATTGGAAGACCTTGGTACAATCCTTGGAACACATTGTTGTTAGACACAGTTACAAAATTCCTATAAGACATACTTTATGAAGGCATGAATGTTTTCTTTCCCTATATCTTTGCCTACTTTTAAACTTTTGATGCATCTTTGTTTCCAAACACATTTATACATATATGTGTATTCACGTGTGTGAGTAAACAGCTCAATTCTTGATTTGGAAATTCCAAACTGTACACACCTAATTCATATGATTTTAGCCATAAACTTCCCCCAAATGAACAGCTTACATTTTAAATACCATCACTTCCTGAATAGTGTCAGGTAAAATTATACAGAAAGTTTAATATTTCATGGGCTTGAATTATATATTTCATGTTTCTTTATATTTTCATCAAATATCTTTAGACGAAACGCGCCATACAATTACAATATAAAAAATTAGTACATCAAATATCCATATACATGACTACCTGTATGTCTCCAGATACATGTTTACTATCCTACATGTGGAAGAAAATCAGCAGTCCCGAGCCTGCGCTCTTACTGGGGCTTCCCGGAAAACCCCCTCAGCCCTCTGGCCCCCTAAGGGACGTAAAGACTGAGAAGCCCCCCCCCCTCGAGCGGTCGCTGCTACAAGCGGCCGCCTGGGCGTCCATGACACTAGGTCGAAAACGCCTCCCACTAAAGTGTGCCTCCAGAGGAAGGTGTGGAATTTCCTACTATGACTCGCTATCAACATAGTATCACTTTGGCGCCACAACGGCAAAGCTTAGGAGTCTCTGGTTAGGATCGCCGCAAAGCGTGGGATCATCACTGACCTACCCAGGGTTTAACCCCACCGGAAGGTTTCCTCAGAGCTGGCGTCCAAAAGAGTTTCCTAGCGTTACCTTTTGCTATTCCGTACTGGCGCTCCTGGCCCTAAACCGGCACCGCTCAACAGCGTTGCTGGTTTATTGAGGGGGACGAAACGGTCGCTTCGGAGTAACCCAACCCTCGACGGGTACTTTGGTTTTCATCATCGGCATTGCATCTAAATGCTCTGCCTAAGATCCGTACAGAAACTGTAATCATATTTGACTAGCACCTAACACCTAACAACGGTTTTTGGCTGTCCAATTGTATTCCATCACATACCTTTATACCCCCACACTCGTGTATACCATCACACACCTGTATAACATCACACACCTGTATAACATCACACACCTGCATAGCATCACACACCTGTATACCATCACACACCTGTATACCATCTCACACCTGTATACCATCCCACACCTGTATACCATCACACACTTTACACCATCACTTACTTGTATACCATCACATGCCAGTATACCATCACACACCTGTATACCATCACACACCTGTATAACATCACACACCTGTATAACATCACACACCTGTATAACATCAAACACCTGTATGCAATCACACACCTGTATACCATTACACACCTGTATACCATCACATACCTGTATACCATCACATACCTGTATACCATCACACACTTGTGTACCATCACATAACTGTATACCCTAACAGGTTATACTATCACACACTTGTATACCGTTACACACCTGTATACCCTCACACACCTGTATACCATCACACACCTGTATACCATCACACACCTGTATACCATCACACACCTGTATACCATCACACACCTGTATACCATCACATACCTGTATACCATCCTCCCACCAAATTATGTCCATTCCCGGTTTCGTTCAGTAAAGAGTCGCCCCTGTAAGGAATACGGTTTGTTGATGGAAGTTTTCCTGACCGCTCAGCTTCATAAAACAAGATGGACTTGTAGAGAACATCGTTGTAGTTGTACTTGGAGTTGTCCTCTGGAATGACAGGACATATTTAAAGGTCAGCTAAGTGCGGGTTTGAATCTGGAGTTATTTTGAGCTGTATAAAGTCAGTGTTGTCCTTTGAGCTGATAAAAATATGTCCTGTGCTGTACCCGAAAAACTACAATAAATATACAGGAACAAGTGGTCAGTATTTTTGTTATGATAGTAACAGGGAGAAAATGCTAATGGTACACTCCAGTGGCGTAGCTAGGGTCATGTGCGCCCGGGGGCAAGACACAAATTCTGCGCCCCTTGACGGACCGAAAAATTCTGGGGGCTCACTGAGCCCCCTAGAAAAATTTGAAATTTTACGGTTTATAAGGTTCATTTTTTGAAGCGAATGATATTTTAATGAAATACAATACAGACTAATAATTCTCTATACGATTATAAACAATTTATTTGAAAAAAAAATACTCTACTAATTATTCATGACTCGAATAGACATAATCTAAAATAAATTGATCTTCCTTGATTTGAATGTCGTCAATCTCGCTGTTAAAATTGATATTCTCAAGTGTTCTCTTTCGATGCTAAGGAGTGCAAGATCATCCAGACGATCTTGATCCATTGAAGCACGTAATTAAGACAAAATAAGGTTTACTTTGCTGAAGGACCGCTCACAGCTTTTAGTTGAAACAGCAATTTTTAGAAGTATTTGAAGTGAAATGCGCAGATTCGGAAATAAGTCATCTCCATATGAAACAATAAAATCTAGAAGATCCAAAGTAGTTTCCGGTAGAACTTCAGTCCGGGTACTGAGCATCATTTTTTAGTCTTTGATTTCTGTACACAATTCGTAGAAATTAGCAAAATCTAAGCAATTATAATGAAGCGTATCGACTTTTGTTTCAGCAAGAAGAGATTTGACGTCTTGTAACTAGTAAAAATCCAAATTTGTTGTTTAGGTTGTTTAAGACGTAAAATCCGTATTGATATCTCCTGTTGGGGTTTATCAATTTCGCTGTTCATAGCAGGTGCAATTTCTTCTTATGGAGAAAGTTCTGCATCTCTTTTTAATTCTCGAAGGCATCCTCCGATGTCGTATAATCTTCTGTCAAACTCGATTCTCCAAGTTGTGCAACTTCTTTCCCATTGTCTACCGCAACATGGCTCAAACTAACATGAATGTTGACAATTTCTTGCTCAAGCGATTCAAGATCAGATTAAGCTTCCTTGAAACTCACAGTAGGATTCTGGAACCGTTTCTGGACACTATCAATTTTATCAAGTATGATGTTCCAGAAATGTTTAAAATCTAGGAAGTTAAAGTTTTATATACCTACCAGCAAAGCTTCTGCATCACTTCTGGTGTCAGGCGTCATATTTGTATGTTCTGATAATTTTTCCAACAGCCCTGCCATGTCATCTAGTCCTTCATAAATTGCTATAACAGCTTCTGATCGTGCAATCCAACGTGTTTCAGACTCCCTCTTCATTGTGATTGGCACAACTCTTTTTTAATTTTTTCCCAACGAGTTGTTGAAAGGGAGAAAACATAAATGTATACTTTTAACTGTTCCAAAAACGTGATAACAACTGGATCATGTTTAGTTAAGTGTACTCTTGCTAAATTTTAAGCTGTGGTTGCCACAGTTGATGAACAATGATTTGTGATTTCTAGCACATTTTCGCTCCCGGTCATTACAGAAGCATTGTCACAACATCGTGACCGACCGTCGGATAGTGGTATGCTATTAGATTCCAGTTTCTCTACGATAACTATTTCAAGGCTTTTTGCGTCTTTGGAATGTATCTTTGCAAAATCTGAAAATGATTCTTTGATAGTTACTTTTTAGTTTGTAATCCACATCCACAAATCTGATGACTTGAGAAAGCTTTTCCGGTGTCCTAGATCGATTGGAGTCAAGTAAGATACCGTAGTACTTGTGTTTTCTGATTTCACTCAACAGCTGATTCCTTACAGTCGATGTAAGTAGGTGGATAAATTCATTTTGGATTTCCGGTGATAAATAAGATACTACACCTAGATTTTCTCGGGCATTTTGTTGGTGTTTTTTTCTAACAGTTGATCCTACTGAGCAACAATTTTTATCGACGATGGACAGGAAAGAAAGGCGGTGCCTGATGTTTCATATGAAAGGAATCCAACTTGCTTTGACACTCCGATACAAGCCCGTGAGAGGAGTGACCTTCCCTCCCCTCTCTCACTTTACTCCCTCCACATGAGAATTTGGGAAGTACGATTTATCTTTTTAAAGAGTCACAGCATGCAGCAAAGGGACGTGTATTAACCATTCTGTTTGCCAGTGGTTTTCAACATTTTGAGATTCCAGAACCACTTGAAAAATTTGTGCCTTAACTACGGGCCACTACTAAAAATTATTTCTGCATTTTCTGGTTTTTCGGTGATTTCGTACAATTTATCAAACATCTCTTTTCGTAAAAGCAGACATTCTGTCACTGAGAGTCATATAATGTATCTGCTTTCCTTGCCGAGTGGAATTAAGTTTATTGAGCTTTTCAAAAATTTCAGCCAAGTAAGCCAGAACAGCAACCCATTAGCCATGGTTCAAACTATCAACAAGCTTGGAGTTATTTCTACATGAAAATCTCTTACGTCATCGCGTAATTAAAACAGTCAGATAACCAGCGAACTTCAGTATACATTAGTAACTGTTAACGTTCAAAATTCATATTCGAGCATAAGAAATCAAAGAGACGAGAATTTAATTGACGAGCTTGATAAAATTAAAAACCATTATGGCCAGATCAGAAATATATTTAAGTCTGCGATAATTCTTTTACTTGCTAGTCTTTCTCGATTAATCCTACAGTGGACCACAAGGTGAGAACCACTGCTTTAAGCCACTCCTTTTTCTTGTCTTGGTAATTTTGGTTGCCTTTAGTGTCGTCTCTGGTAGCTCTATTAAAAGAATCGTATTGGTCTCTTACTGCTCACTACCATCAACTCACAGTTTTTTAAATTAAAAAAAAACACATCATCAATCCTACATTAGGATGTGTCATTTATTTATGAGTAGAATGGCGCCCCTTAACGCTCAATGGGGGCGCCTAAATCATGTTTAACAACTGTTTTGTAATAAAGATATGTTCGGTGCTCCAATATTCAATCTTGCAAACGTATTTGGGATACATTAGTTTACATTAAAATGAAATTAAATAATGAGTTTTAATACTCATTTTGGCGCCCCCCTAACGTGGCGCCCGGGGGCATTTGCCCCCCCCTGCCCCCCCTCGCTACGCCACTGCCATCTGGTATATGTTTCCTATAACTCACCATCTGGTATATGTTTCCTTTAACTCACCATCTGGTATATGTTTCCTATAACTCACCATCTGGTATATGTTTCCTATAACTCACCATCTGGTATATGTTTCCTATAACTCACCATCAGGTATATGTTTCCTATAACTCACCATCAGGTTGTGGACTGACTCTCCAGTTATCCACACCCATGTTTGTTAACACCGCCGTGGCTGAAGGCGCTCCCCCACCGTTATGATAGTTGCCAAAGAATCTGAAATGTATTGGTTTTTGTCGACGTTGAACGTAAAGTTTGTTTTTATCAAATCATTGATACTTGCAAATATCTATAAGCCATCTCTTTATTATAATTAATGCTTGAACACTAAGGAAACACTGTATACAAAGGGTCTATGGCACTATATGGCACTCTTTAATGTCCTACTCTTATTTTATTAGTGGAGATTATGTTGCAGTTAGAACTGGATTAGGATTGGTGACATTAGCACGAGGTCGGCACCTTTTGGGACATACAATGTATATTGAGTTGAGGAATAGTTGTCAACCAACCTGTGAGGTCACTGCTTTAAATCCCAATTGATAGTGCAAAATATAATTTAAAATAAATAAAAATAATAAATTAATAAACGCAAACACTCAAAATGACAGACTTTTTTTGTGGTAAACTACAAGTAAATTTTAATGTAAGCGCCAACCTAAAAGAGCCAATTTTCAATTTTCATAAACAGGCACCTTGCTTAAGGTATACAGCTAATCTTAAGATAACAGCTAATCTTAAGGTATACAGCAAATCTACTTTTGTCTAAAGGTTCGAATAGAAAGGGGTAGAGACTTCATCTTTTAAATATTTCAATACGTTCGCAAAATCTTTTCTGACAGACCGTATCAGCGAGTGACGTTTTGAGACAATGCTAAACTATTTCGTCTTAAAAATGATTCACAACAATTTTATGGTCTCAATGGAACTGTGCTTAGAAATGTCTTTAAAGGCCAATAGTTTCACACTGTTAGGGTGTTGCTAACATTTCAGAAGTTGGAGGGAATAATTGATAGTAACTCTATGATATTTTTGTTGGTATAAAACTGTAACTCTGACTTACGTTATAACGATTACATCCCCTGGATGGAAGACCGAGTGCCAGTCCCTGCTGACTACCATCCACTCCTTGTAGTCTGGGGAGTGGTACGTTGCCAGACCGACGCCTAACTGAAAGTAAATGGATTTATATCCAAAATAAAACATAGCAATTTAAAAGGGTGTTTAAAAGCAACATATTAACTCAATTATTATTAAATATTTATTTGATTTTCTTTAGGCATCCCCAACCCTTATGAAACAGTTCTGTTCATGAAAAACTTTGTTCAAATACGCCAGCCAATCACTTTTTACAATGTTTTTTTTTTATTTTATATAAATTTTCTTTTTAAAAAATGTATAAAGTCCTTTTATACGGTACTATCACATGTCAGAAAACTTTATTAAAATGATACGATTATGCCCTAAAATAGAAAGCCCAGATGCCCCTGAAAAGTCTAAGTCGGTATAAATATGTCACGGGGAATCGGAATCGTTCTGTCACATTATTCAAGTGTCACAATTCAGCAAAAATGAATTTAAACCTAAACTTTCCTTCCAATGAGACACATGGTAAAATCTAACTTTATTTGAAAGCCACTAGCAATCATATCACTATTGATAAATTTAGAAAATATTTGTTTCGTACTTATCAACTTCAAATAATATACCTGTAAACCAAATTTCAACAACATCACTTGTAAACTAAGCTTCAACAAGACGCCTACACCTACCTCAAAAAACTAAGCTTCAACAAGACGTCTACACCTACCTCAAAAAACTAAGCTTCAACAAGACGTCTACACCTACCTCAAAAAGCTAAGCTTCAACAAGACGTCTACACCTACCACAAAAAACTAAGCTTCAACAAGACGTCTACACCTACCTCAAAAAACTAAGCTTCAACAAGACGTCTACACCTACCTAAAAAAACTAAGCTTCAACAAGACGTCTACACCTACCTCAAAAAGCTAAGCTTCAACAAGACGTCTACACCTACCTCAAAAAAAAAAGCTACAAGAAGATGTCTACACCTACCTCAAATAGAATAACACTCTTACTGAAGGTAACGTTCATCACCCAGCCAAGAACATCCTCATGTACTGTGAAGTTAAAGTCCCCAGCAAAGCGTTCACCCCAATCTCTGATGTTGCCAAGAGTTGTGTAGTGCGGCGTGGTGACGCGGAAGGCTGGTGGTGTGAAATAAAATAAAAAACCAACGTCTTCTTATCATAGATATACAGGGGCTCCTTCTATTCAGAAGATAATTGCGTCCACAGACCATGATGGATGATCAGTTGGCAAGTGATGGGGTGGTCATAGGCCACGGCTATGAAGGTTCCATGATTTACCCAGCCGCCTAACTATTATTAGGTACCCATTAGGAGTTGGGTGACTCAGGGACTCCCTAGGCCCGGAGAACAAATCCTTGGCTTCACATGCATTCGAACTCGTGACCATCGGTACACCAGTCAAGCGCGCTGCCACTCGACCACCGTAGAAAACTTAGATAAGTAATACTTTCCAAAAACCATTCGAGTTGGTTTGGCTATTCAACATGTTGGTAGTATTATAATATTGATAAAATCAGCAACAAATGTTGATTTAGGAATATAAAAGTTAAATACTTACTCGGTAAAGGTGTTGATGCTAATGGCTGACCATGAGTAGCTGTTAGATTTAAAAACAAATAATAAAAACTGAAATTAGTATTTAAACGCATTTTTTAAAAAATCCGATCTTTTTTTCAGGGGAGAACATTCTAGATTAGACTACACTAAAAGTCATTTCAAATCAATAATTCTGAAACTAAACAAAACAATTGCTATCTACAAATTGCTGCTAAAATTACGGGAGACGAGCTAAAAGAAATTTTTCTAAATTCCTTCTTCAATATTGCACTAAATAATATTAGATATAGTAGATGTTGGTTTCAACCCGAGAGATGTTACGGTGGGCGAGATATTTGTTTGACTTTTTTGATTTTCCAGAACAAACAGCTCAAGCAGACATATTCTATATTTCAAATATATAAACGCAATTTTTCTCACGGGGCTTTGCGTTCAAAATCATCTGAACTTTTATCTGGTACACTAAACGAATGCTTGAAATAAGCTAATGTAAAGATATTTCACGTCAAACTTGGAAGTCTGACAGTCACGCAATCACACAAAATTCATAAATCTGCCAGTCACATAAACCACGAACAATTCACAAGTCTGCCTGTCATTAAAACCACATGTGTCCTTTTCCAGTCTTTTTTTTGGGGTTTAGTCTGACGATTTTAATTTCCCAATAATGTATTTATATTTGAGGACTTAAGCTATCAAATATTCAAGTAATCACAAGAAAATCTAATTAAATATAAACCTGGGATAAATGTATTTAATTCTATCTAAGATAGTCAATACTTACTTGCTTTGGTAGTTGATGTGGTCTGGCTGTGAGTGCTAGCTGTAGTCTGGCTGTGAGTGCTAGCTGTTGTCTGGCTGTGAGTACTTGCAGTAGTCTGGCTGTGAGTACTTGCTGTAGTCTGGCTGTGAGTGCTAGCTGTGGTTTGGCTTTGGGTGCTGGCTGTTTGTGTGTGGGGGGCATGTTCACATTGAAGATACATGTATAACATATACATAAACTCTTATACTGTGTAACATTAACTCTTATACTGTGTAAAATAAACTCTTGTACTGTGTAACATAAACTATTGTACTGTGTAACATAAACTCTTAGGCTATACTGTGTAACATAAACTCTTATACTGTGTAAAATAAACTCTTGTACTGTGTAACATAAACTCTTGTACTGTGTAACATAAACTCTTATACTGTGTAACATAACCTCTTATACTGTGTAACATAAAGTCGTATACTGTGTAACATAAACTCTTATACTGTGCAACATAAACTCTTATACTGTGTAACATAAACTCTTATACTGTGTAACATAAACTCTTATACTTTGTATCACATTAAATCATAGCGGAACTTGACCATTGTATGTTTTATTTTGATTAGTTTCATTCAAGTCGAATTCGGAGAAACGTAATTTGATATTCTTAAAATAACAAATTAAGTATAAAATCAGTTGCAATACACAAAGGTTTTATATTAATAAATAGCTTTAAATAACATTAAAAATTCAAATTATTGTCCAATTAGCTTCAACTTCTTGGTAACAAATAATGAACACAATTTGTTTAACCCCATCCTCTGACTCAACATTAACTGGTGTTACTTATTTTATGCACTTTTGATAATTAGTATGAAAAATAAAATATTTGTGTTGAATACTCACTTGTTGATTCAGTAGTAGAGGCGGTTGTTGGACTAGCAGTACCTAAAGATGAAATGCGTAAACTATATTTTATAATGCAGTTTTAGTTAATCAAAATGATGTGTACTGTTGTACAAAAGTTTCCAATCATAGAATACGATACTAAATACATTCAAAGAAATGTTAAACTCCTCTGAAAGAAATCTACATGAAAACAATGAAGGAAACACTAAGTTAGCTCACGTGACTTTACCTGTTGTATTTTGGGGCACATAGTCACCTGCTTGGATGGAGCCCGTTACTTTAGGAACAATGTCGCCAGTACCTGGTCCAGACAGGTGAATATTAAATAAAAGATTCTTTAGCTTTGAATTGAGGAAAAAATCATGTCCACGTATAGGAAACCATCGGCAGAAAATTTAAATGTTAAAGAAATCAAAGGGAATGGTCGTTTGAACTATAGACAAGGGTAGGGAGAAATTAATACATTAAGGAATCTACAAATATGGTCATTTTAACAAGTGTTAGGGAAGCATTCAATTTATAAAGTGTAATTATTATTTAGGTAACACAACATACTTCCGATAATTGATTCCTCAGTTTTCCTTCTTTATTTAAACTCTTTTAATAACATTTACAAGTTTATAAAAGCAAGTCTAACCCTAGCCATGCATCAAGATCATACTATTAAAAAAAAATCCTCTTCTATTTTAATCAGTTTCAGATGTTAAGAAAACAAATATCTGGTCAAATCTACAGGCCCGATGAAAGAGCGGAATAAATAGATATAAAGTACTCATTAAGATATATCAAAATAGAACCTTCAAAAGTTGTAGTTAAAAACTCACTTAAATTTTTTAAATTTAGTCAGAGATGACAGAAAATAATAACTATAACAGCTTAGTGAAAGAGACGCTCTTACAATAGCGACTTGCTCAGCTAAAACGTACATCTCAATTTAAAATATTCTTGAAAAGGTCCATATAGTGGAAGCCCTGAGTGTGGGTAGTTGGCAGAGGGCCAGAGGTGCGAAATGAGACGTTCTGATGTTATTTCGTTTGAATTGGGAAATCAAGGAGCACGGAAGCCGCGAACGATCCTTTGAAGACAAGAACTGAGAAGGCTGACCATAAGTCTAGCTCTGGTATTCGATATGGGAGTCCGAGGGACTCGGGCGAAGGTGTGATGTAAGGGCCGTAACTGGGTAGTTGAAGGGACGCCGACAAGTGGGAACGGGTCGAAGCAGCTGACGAGGGAATGGTGATTACAACAAGTGACCAGAGCGGGTTACGTCAAACCGAACCCACCCCCGTCTTACCTAGGGGTGGTACAAGATGATTGACAGTTGACTGTCGGATAATGGGAAGATGGGGGCGGAGACTGACGGGTATTAGAGGGGACGCACTGAAGAGAACTGGACACACACAGACACATACAGACAGACGGAGATAGGAACACAGACCGATAGGGACACACACTGAGACAGGGTCAAGTTTTAGAGTAACCATAATTAACGAAGCAAGAAATTAAACAGAATTTAGTTGTACATCAGTCTTGGAGTTGGTGTTTGAACAAGAAGTAACCAAGAGTGTTACGGTGTGAAGAATAGAGTGACAGAAGTAGAGACACTAACCTAGAGTGAACTGTGTAAAGAATAGAGTGACAGAAGTAGAGACACTAACCAAGAGTGTTACGGTGTGAAGAATAGAGTGACAGAAGTAGAGATACTAACCAAGAGAACACCCATGTTCTTTACAATATCGTCAGAATATAGATGAGCATTTTATGTTGTTAAATGATTTCAATAAAGTGTAGAAGAAACTTTAAGGTATATATTAAACATTAAATTTTCAAATATGTTTTCTGCGCAGATTTTCTTTGTGCAATGCATTTTAAAATATCAATCCCCCCTCCCTTATATTTAATTTAATTAGTCTTTAAAAGAAAGTTTTAAAACATTTTTTGTTGTTATTGTTTACTTTTAATATTGCAATTGTACTATGTAGACATTGTTCATTTGTCAGGGTAGAGGGTACCTAACAGGGTGACTAACGAATATTCATTCTCTGTTGGGTCGAGCCGTTAGGCTCTTAGGACCCGGTTCAATTTTTCGCAGGCGAGCCTCATCATTCTATGGTGACTAGCAAACAGCACTTTTAGCAGTGGTCTACGGTAACTGGTTAGATGACCTACCATGACCTTGAAATCCCAGGCAAAGTTTGTCTCCGACGTGTTCGTCCTTGTTCCAGGCTTTGTTGTGAAGGACAAAGACTTTACCGCCATCTTGTGAGGCTATAACATCAGCTGTGTAGGCCTGTCAGGGTAAAGATGACATAACTACAGTGTCTTAGATTACCAAAGGGCTTTCAGTTTTCTGCCAAAGTGTATTCATCGGAGATGTGGCCTAACATAAAGTTTATTACCACCCTTTGGTAAAGTAGAAATATGATTAGTAATAAACTGCAGCTAAACGTCTTTGTCAATAGTTTCATCTTTAAAATCGTATATATTTTAAGATAAACTTAAGACTCAGATAAATAGTATTTTTCAAAATATAAATACTGGTTAAAATTGCCTATTATTGACAAAGCTAAACCATTAGATAAATCACTAAACCTAAAAAACAAAAAGAAAGGAGATCAGTATTAAAATACTCAATATATTAAATGATAAATTGAGAAAGAAAAACAGCAACAATCTAACGTAACACTCAGATAGAAATTAATTGTAACATAAACTTTAAAAGACATTAAAACTCTTAAAATGTAGGACTAGACTAAGGAGAAGCGTAGGAAGCAACAATTTTCGGTATAAAGGAGCGTCTGTAATGTATAACATAAGATAAATATTTATTTAACCCCAAAATAAATATGTGATTAAAATGTTTCAAAAGCTGAGAATTCGTCTTACATCTAAACTTGTTATTGCTGGATCAAACGTGAGAACCACTGTCCAGGAGTGCATCTCCTCTGTGATAGCAAAACACGCCTCGCCCTGGAAGCCGCCACTCCAGTGGGTGGTGATGGGCACGTCAACATCTGAGAGAACGTGCGCCGTGACCAGGAGCAGGTAAAAAACCTGAACCAACATTTTCTACAGACACGAAGAAAAAATATGGAGTTCTCATTAAACCAACACTAACACTAAGGAAGGTTTTACGTGGCCACATTAAAATCATTTAACACACTAAACTGGATATACTAACTATTATATAGTGTTTTTATAGTATATAAAACAAACAATAATTTTTTGCTTGAATTCCATCACTTAATAAACAAATTTCCTAAGTTAACGAAGAGCGTTTACAATATATATAAAAAAAATAAAGACTCAAACATCTTGTTATGTCACACTAGGAGATGTACCTCCGTAGACCTTACGACACGGAAATATATGTTCCTTTTACCAGGACCCACCTCTACAATCAACCAATTTTCTTGTTAGTGTGGCTAATTAAAGTTAAGTTCAAAGTTTGATAGTTCTTATAGCGATTTCTTATCTTACTGAATCAGTCCTATAGGAAACTAGATTATTGACCTGATGTAACCGGGCTACCAGTTAATGGCTTTTTGAGGAGTTGCTCAGTAAATTAAAGACATTGGGAAAAGTGTTTCTGTAAGAAATATTTTATTGGATAAAATAATCAAATTGAAGTTTTTAAAAGCTGAGTTCCAAATAACGACTTTTACAAAATGACAGTAGACATAGTAAGCAATCTATATTTATTCACTTAAAACTAAAAATATAATCCTAAAATCTTTTAGTACCTAAACTAAAACAAATTTCACATCTGTAAGATTCTACATTTTTAGAAATTTCTAATAAATTATCGAAGGTTTAGTTTAAATTTTGAAAATTTAATTGTATTATTAATACGACTAGTATTCCCCAAATAATAGTATATTTTAGTGAACATTGAAATAAGTAAGATGTAATTATTTTCATTGCAAATTTCAAGATCTGTGGTGTAGCATTTAATTCCCCATTTCCTAACCGGACGGTAAGTCATTAATTAATTCTATCACACACTTTTGACAATAAATAATACAACAAATGCCTTTCATGACCTGTTTGCTCGCATTGATAGTGTTTCTGATATAACTAACTAAGAACATTGATTTCAAGATCGACCAAGCTTTTTTAAATTGCTTAACTGTTACAAGACTATGTTTGGACACATTTTTGGTAAAACCTGTTCATTAAACCAAAAAAAAAAAAAAAAAGACTTGTTAAATACGTTAAAAAAAGTTCTTCATATATTCAGAGTTCTATAAACGTGTTTCTCTTTTTAGGGTCTAAATGTTTATAATATAAGACAATAAATCTATAAGTGTGTATCGGGTGTTATCATTAACTAGATGGGTTTAGTTATCCCCACATAATAGAAACTATTTTGACAAACATTCGCAAACATTGACAACTGTCAGATCAGATGGTATACGTTTTCGTTTTAGTAATTTAGAAAGAAAAATAGTTCATTCATAGCTTATTATTATTATAGTCTATATTCTCGTTAATCTAAAAAAATAATATTTAGTTTGATGCCACAAGGAGCAAAAATATCGTGGACACACTTTTAGAGCATTGAGAATCTTAATTTCATTCAAATGGAAAAAATATTTAGTAAACAAACTTGTGAACGTGCAGTCAAATAGAATATATTGGGGGGGGGGGGAAGCAACGTGAACCAAAATGTTTTGTCCGGTTCAAGAAAATTGACACAATTTTATCTGGGTAGGAGATTAATGACACGATTTATACAAGACAGTAAATAAGTGATAAAAGTTGCATTCTGGTCAGGAAAAAATTAGCACACTTTTTGTTGGACAGGGTAGAACAATACAATTTATAGTTCGCAGGGCAACGCGACATCAAGACAGGGTAACATCAAGACAATTTATGGTAGGCAGGGTAACAGCAACAAAATTTATGGTAGGCAGGGTAAAATCAACACAATTTATGGTAGGCAGGGTAACATCAACACAGTTGATGGTGGGCAGGGTAACATCAACACAGTTGATGGTAGGCAGGGTAACATCAACACAGTTGATGGTAGGCAGGGTAACATCAAAACAATTGATGGTAGGAAGGGTAACATCAACACAGTGTATTGTGAGCAGGGTAACATCAACACAGTTGATGGTGGGCAGGGTAACATCAACACAATTGATGGTGGGCAGGGTAACATCAACACAGTTGATGGTAGGCAGGGTAACATCAACACAATTGATGGTAGGCAGGGTAACATCAACACAATTGATGGTAGGCAGGGTAACATCAACACAGTTGATGGTAGGCAGGGTAACATCAACACAATTGATGGTAGGCAGGGTAACATCAACACAATTGATGGTAGGCAGGGTAACATTGACAATTTATTTTGTTTTAGACGATCTTGGTTATGGATAAAACACGACTCTTACTATCATCATTTAATAATCCACAGTATAAATGTATTATATCAAGAAGATCACTTCTGATAAACTTGGCACCCATTCTAACCTGTATAAATGTATTACACTTAGACGACCACGTCTGATAAACTTGACACCAATTCTAACCCAACAGTCTACTAATCTGAGCAGCAGCACACATTCTGCCATGCTATTTTTACCAGTAACTCAAGCCTTATCTCGGTTTGTACATGGAGTTTGGTGTACGGGAATAATAAAACTTTAACGATGGAATGTCATAACGACTTGTTGACTCAGGACATATTTATAAATTCATCATCAAACTTTTTTTTATGGCGTTATCCTTGACTTGAATTAAAGAATTTATAATTGAATTTGTCTTCAAGTAAATATAATAGTAATAGTAGGCTATGTCAGAATTTAATTTAGACATTAATTTAGAAAATAATTTTATTCCATGCTAATTTTATAATATGATAAATATTAGGCACTTAGAATAAGTATTATAGTTCCACACTTATTATATATGCTCACTGTATGCTTTGGATAACCTTAGACTTTAAGGAAAACCAAAATTTTTTCTTTAAACCATAGATGTGTAACAGCAAACATATTTGAATTTCTGTATTTAAAAAGTTTGTATTAAACGTGCTTGTGCAGTTGATTATATGTAACACCTCAGATTACTAGGTATATTTAAAGAACCTTATAGTCAGTGAATCAATGATGATCATGTCTACTCTGATACTAGATTCTTCGTAATTTTTCCCGGTAAAAAAGAATAGCCCGTCTGCTACTCTTCCCTTTAATTTAAAAAGTAAGTCATTTAAAAGCTTTATTTTAAATAATCTTTCAATGTATTTGATCCGCACTAAATTTTTGGGATAATACTTACTTTAAAAAATATTTTTATCATTTTTCTTTAGATTTAAGTTTTTAAAAACTACGATTGATTTAGATACAATCAGATTCACCCAGTCATTGAAGACAGCGATTACACTTTAGTGGATGGGCCAACGACAGTCTTTACAATTACGGAGCACAATAATTAATGTTGTTTTGCTTTAAAAAAGTGAGTAGCTTCCTCGTTGTTCTGTTTATTCATGTTATTCTATTTATAGTCATCATTCAAACAAGTACCATAGTGTCGGTATATAAAACTTAAGAGTATATAACTTATCTATTCTAAAAAATATATTATATTGAAAATTTTAATGAAAAAGTGATATTTGCGATGTAATTATTTTTTAATTTAGGGAAATAATAAATAAGGAAATAGTATGGAAATGGAAAAGGTGTCATCTCTAAGAGCGAGCACTTCCGTTTGTTTGAAAACAGTGTCCAGGACATGAACACACCCTCCTCACAACTTTAAAAAAAAAAACAACGCCCCAACAACTCCCCAAATAAAGACAGTTATTAGGGAATCATCAACAGTCGTATCTGTGAGTAGGTTCATCTTTCATCTATAATAGACTTGAGTTTTAACAGCCTCCAACATACAATAAACAAACACGCTGGTGTAAAGGAAAATTTTTGTTAACAGAAACATGTCCGAGGGAAACTTCTGCAAATCTGTCGTTTATTTTTTAAAATCTCTAAAATGGAATTAGACGAATAAGACCTTTTAATAGATTTAAGAAATTTAACCGCCGTTGATTAAAGTATTTACTAAGAGATGACAGAAACGAGCGATCTCTGTTAAGTCTGCAACTTCGATGTTTTTTTCCCTCCTCCCCTTTTGAGACATCTTCAGCAGCGGCCAAACACAACACAACTACCACCTACAAAGATTGTAACCAAACATAACACAACTACCACCTACAAAGATTGTAAACAAACATATTTAAAGAGATGAAAGATAAAATTTAATTCGTGTGTTAGAATAATTTATTCTGAAATACTTGTTGATTTATTTTTTTAAAAGGGACATTTAAAATAATTATGCTCTGAATTCATCGTCTGCCAACAATTTCGTCAGCCTTCTTTTGGAAAGGGCAAGTGGCTTCATTTTTCTGTTCTGGGTGTTCTGATCTCAGCCACAAAGACTTGAGTCCTGGCAAACACATTACATAAAATATTGAGGATAAAACAGACATAATTAGTGAGAGTCATTAATAAATAATGGATGAGTTTCTTGAAAATAAAAATTCTCCCCCTCTTTGACAGATATTTTGACCCACTTTTCTATAAATAAATTGCTCTAGTTCTAATCATCCAAATTTATCTTGACACACAATGCTTACTATGATAATGCGCAAATCATCACCATTATATTTGTCTTTTATTTGTTGCTTTTTATTTGATGAGGGTAGCATATCTATTCAAGCCCTTCACTTTACATGGTCTCTTGCCAGTGTTCCCATTTCTTTCCAGCCCCTTCATACACCTGTCCTCCCCCCCAATGTTTCCTTGGGTTTTCATGTCAGTTTGTCCTGACGGTCCTAGTTTAGTCATAATCTTGCTTTACTTTGGATGATGTCATTCCTCCATTGTAACTTCATTTTCTGTCCGTATCTATTGATCGACTGTTTCTTGTCGCCACATCTCATGTAACTTAATATTTTCAATTTTGTCATACCATTTTATTTTTTTAAATTAAATTATTAGAATGTTTTGATGAAGGTCTGCATTCTGTTTGTGGAAGCGTCTTTTGTTCTTTGTATTTCTTATTCTTATAATAGAACTGGTTTAACTTTAGAATTGAAAATGTCAAGTTTTTCGTTTGTTTTTTTAAAACAATATTTGTAACGAATTGTCAAAGGGAAATAATAAATATAAATATTTTTAAAATGTAATTTTTTTTTTTAAAGATGGGTAATTAAAATATGGGTAAGAAGGAGATTTTAAAAAACACTATTTTATGCCAATACTCTGAAAAGGAAAAAAAAAACCTTAATTATTCGGACACAACAATGAGAACACAAAAATAAAAACTTGGGAGCCTGGAAAATCAACAGTACATGTACTAGTTCTGAAACACCATATTGACTCATTATTATAACAATTATTTGTCAATCTTTTTTAACAGTCAACCATGCGTCTAGAGTATAGTTATACAGCGTGTCTCAGAAGCACAATGATTGAGAGTACACAATAAAGTATTACTTGTAAGACAAATCATCAGTGAGATGAAATTCCCCAGGAAAATCCTGAAAACATGCAGGATATTAATTTCGACCATCAATATGCTTGGCGCCCACGCTTTTATATTTAAAAAGCATGAGACATTATGTGCGAATAATTTATTTTTCATTTTTAGTGCATTTGAAAAATGCGTGTTTAAAAAAACAAACAAAAAACGAATTTTTACCCATTTTTTTTCTTGTTCAGGTGCAGATCGGTTCTTATTCCAAAAGGAGTTTTTGTTTAACAAAAGTGTTTATCTTTTTTTTCCTATTTTCTTCTTTTCCCGTCCATTCCAAAGATTAACACAAGTTAGCCTGATTTTCCTCAAAGATGTTCCATCGTACTCCGATTAGACACCGGATCTGTACTTATTATTTTGCCATCTCCATAGCAACTTGGTAACATTTAACAGTTTCTTACATGATCCAGACATGCCATGTTCCCGAAGAGACTAGAGTCATTTCCTGTGATCATTTCGGTTTAAGTTGTGTGGTCTACGTGCAGGATTCGTTCAACTTCCCAACAAGTTTTATTGGTCATCCTGGTGGAGCCCTTCTCTTGCCACTGTTTCATATTTTTTATTCGGACTCTATATTGGTTAATTTATTTTTCAATGGACTGATTGTTGGCATTTTACACAACACCAAACTCTTGGAAAGGAAGTGGGGGAACTGAAATGCTACTTTAGTGGGTCCATTTCCTAGCTTGATAGGACCTGTAATGCGCGATTTCCTGTTGGTTAACATTAAAGGATAATTGTGATACACAAGGTATGCGGTATACATGAGGTGACAGATTATGCTCGCTCTTGACAGATATGTTGTCTTATTCTGTTTTCTGCAATTTTGGGAGATTCATTGACTGCTATTTCGTATTGATTTAATAATAGCTATACTTTCCTACTTATCTAACAACTATTTTGTTTGTATACAGATTTCCTTATTAATGACTGAATATGGTAAGTGAAAACAATGAAAAATGCAAACACAACCTGTTTCATATCCATTGTATTTGCGACACTTACCCACCACTAATACAGCCAATAAATTATTAATACCTACCATAACTAAGTACATGTAAACTTAACATAAATTAATTTAAATCAATAGTTGGGTTACCTTTAATATATATAAAATTGCGTCGAAAAGTGGCGAAGGTTAAATTTGACAACAAAGCAGATTTCAAAAAGTGATAAATGACGCTGAAATGTCCGTTAAAACTCACCAGCAACCGCCGACTGAAACCCTGCATTGAAGTCACAAGCCACGTCATTCTGGTCAAGTCTCGTGCGGTCATCCAAAAATTCGTCATTTTTATCAGGGCCACCCACCAGAGCCCCATAAAGTATGTGGACATTAGGATCTGTGTTGGACAGTATGTATGGTCCGCAAATTGCAGGCTGGAAGGGGCATGAGCTGTGAAGTAAATCAAAGAGAATCAGATAACGTGTTAAAACAAACCAGGATCCATTACTTACGTTTAATTCTGTTTCATCATCGTGATGGAACAAGAACAACATATTGAACACACTGCCATATATGTATCCTAAGGTATTTCCCGATGTGCATGTTGTTTTGTTGAGGGTAATTAACTAATCACAAGAAACAAACAGCGAGGTGTATGTGTTTCAAGGTATCCTCAGCTGTTTTCTTGGAGACGTGTTCTTGTTCATGAATCTTCTTAGAATGTGGCAACAGTTAGTTTTTGTGTTATTTATGCTTTGAGACCGAACTGACTCTATCCTATGTACTTTTTTTCTAGGATGGAGAGAAATAGTTTTCATTTTCAGTAGAATCAGTGTACAAAGCGTTTCTTCGATAGTTTTCTTTGGTTAAGTTTTTCAAGTGTTGAACAGCTTGATTTTTATTTAGTAGATGAATAAGGCCTAAACGGGGTATGAGTGAGCCTGACAGAACGTAACTAAACAACGAACGTTTCGGCAAAGAGCTTTCATCAACGAACAAATAGTACAAAAATAAAACGTTTATAAAGAAATACAAATAATAAACTTAGCTGCGATGATATCCAAAGAGTCAATGAGAGCAATGGTAAGTAAAGAGTCGTGTGAGCTTTAATACGACAGGAGAGAATGGGATGGCACATCAATTAGGTTGTTAGTGCAAAAACAACATTCTTCCCATGTGGTGAAGGGTCCCATACCCCTGTAATAGTCCATTCTCCGAACTGACCCTGCCGGGAGTGTTTGTGCAAGAGACCATGACGGTGACAGACATGTACCGTCCCATGAAGTCACTTCAATTGAAGTGTCGTGAGACAGGACACTGTCTTGTGTAACCGAACGTACATGTAGTCACGTCAATTGAAGTGTCGTGAGACAGGACACTGTCTTGTGTAATCGAACGTACATGCTTTTGGACACGGCAGGAGAGTAACCTCCCCGTCT
Source organism: Radix auricularia (assembly GCA_002072015.1). Taxonomy (NCBI): domain Eukaryota; kingdom Metazoa; phylum Mollusca; class Gastropoda; family Lymnaeidae; genus Radix; species Radix auricularia. The sequence goes on along the minus strand of MUZC01004414.1, from coordinate 900,544 downwards.
CACTTATATATTTCAAAGAGCAGCGCTTCCACACAATGGTGTAGACCACAATACCAATGGTGTAGACCACAATAACAATGGTGTAGACCACAATACCAATGGTGTAGACCACAATACCAATGGTGTAGACCACAATACCAATGGTGTAGACCACAATACCAATGGTGCAGACCACAATACCAATGGTGTAGACCACAAAACCACTGGTGTAGATCACAATACCAATGGTGTAGACCACAATGCCAATGGTGTAGACCACAAAACCACTGGTGTAGATCACAATATCAATGGTGTAGACCACAATACCACTGGTGCAGAGAGAGCCATCCCTAATCTTATATATCCCCTTATAGAAGACAATGTGGTCCTTCTGTGTAACAATAGGACACGTCTTACAACGACGACGGTCGCATGGCTTAGTGCCTAGATGGGTGGGTGGAATAGAATTGTGACTATCAACCAGCAGGTCACCGAGGGGTGGGACACCAAATATGTTGTTTGTCTCAGGGTCCTTGGTAAAAAACCTGTACAACAGAGCAACCAGCGCAGTACGCTACAACAGCAAGCTGGAAGATTGGTTCAAGGCCACTGTTAGTGTCAGACAAGGGTGTTTACTCTTCCCCATCCTCTTCAACCTCTTCCTTGTAAAAATTATGACAGATGTGCTAGAAAACCATGTCGGAACGGTCAGCATCGGAGGGAGAACTATAACTAACCTACGCTTCGCCGATGACATAGACGGCCTAGCTGGCAGCGAGAACGAACTAAGAGAAGCCCTTGAAAAGCTAGAGAAGACAACAAAGGCCTATGGCATGTAAATCAATGCAGAAAAGACCAAGGTCATGGCAAACAGTAAATTAACAAGTGAAATTCAGATAAACGAACAAAAACTCGAGGAGGTCCCTACCTTCAAATATCTATGGGCTATAATATCCGATGAAGGCTCAAAGCCAGAAATTCTTGCCAGAATATCCCAAACAACTGCAGCATTAAGCAAACTTAATTAAACACATCTGGCAATTCAGGAGCTCTCCCTGAGATCAAAGATTCGACTAATGCGCTCTTTGGCGAATGCAGTCTTCCTGTATGGTTGTGAGGCTTGGACGCTCACCGCAGACCTCCAAAAAAGCATTAATTCGCTAGAGATGAGATGTTTTCAAAAGGTACTAAACATCTCCTACATGGCGCAATTCACGAACGAAGTGGTCCGCGATAAAATAAGTGCTGTCATTGGCCCTTACGAGGGCCTTCTCACCTCAATTAGAAAGAGGAAATTACGATGGTACGGATACGTGACAACAACTGGAGGTCTCTCAAATACCATATTGCAAGGCACAGTCCAGGGACGAAGAAAAAGAGGCAGACCGAGGAAGAGTTGGGAGGTCAATATCAAAGAGTGGACCGGCCTGTCATTTGGCGACTCCCAGAAGGCAGCTCAGAACCGTGACACATGGCATGAGATAGTGCGCAGCTCAAAATGGTGCCCCAACGACCCAGCGTCGGGTTAAGGGACAGTTCAGCTCAGTTCTCAGGGTCCGTGAGGAGGATGGCGCCGTTTTTCAAAAAGATTTCTTTGGCTTTGATGTTGTAGGGATGGTATGTGAGAACCAGTGTGCTCCTCTCATTACTGTCACTGATGCGTGATACAAAGTCGTCGACAGAGTGAAACTTTTTACTCGCTGAACCTCCGTCTAAAAAAAACCTCCACAATTTTCAGCGCCTTTTCCCAAAAGTCCTTCTAAGATTGACACAATCTACTGAGGCGAATAAATTGAGAAAAGAGGATAGGGTCCTTACAGGATTTAGTATGAGAAGGGGATAGAGTAGGTAACAGTGGCTGTCTTTTGGTCAAAGTTAGAAAGCAGTTTTTCTGGAGAGTCACAGTAATGTCCAGGAAGTTTACAGACAACTCCAAAATTTGATAAATGACATTGATGGAGGGGTGGCAAGAGTCTACAAAATTGATAAATCTGCCCAGTTCACTTCTCTCCATATAAGTTACCCCAATTACATCACCAATGTACCTCTTATAGAATTTGGGGAGACGACCAGTGTACTCTTGTTTCATTCTGTGCTCAAAATGACCCATGAACAAACAAGCAAAACTTGGTCCCACTCTGGGCCCCATAGCGATGAGTGGTAAATCTACAATACAGAGGAGAGTGTTCCGTACACCACTACTGCAAGTCTGTTTTACGTCACAGACACAGTAATCGAGTTTCACACCACAGATGCGATACTTCATTTGAACATCATAGACATAAGCTAACTATAGTTATTGAGAGAACTGACATGTAAAGTGCTAGATGTCTATACCTGGATCTGTGGCGAGGTCTCAAGGGAAATCTTTCACCAAATCCAACGACGTAACTAACTCCAGTGTCACCAAGGGCGTAGTGGATCTGACACATGGCCCAACGTCTGTACTCTTTTGGGTTGATGCCAGCATCTGCTGCTACCAGTGCCGCCATCGCCATGTTGGCTGGGGGTAACACCAGCAGAGTTTAATAGAATGAATAGATGACATTTTTCATGTAGCATAGATACATTGATTGAAAATATTTTAAACCGGGTTCATTTTAGCCACTGATATCCCAAAATAGTTAATCCAAAAAATCGATAATTCGAAAAACCTTTATTTAAAAAAATATTTATTGCTCCTGTACAGCTTCTCAAGCAGCACAGACGCACACATACATATACTAGCAAAGTATTGCGAACAACGTTCTATAAGCCAGTTTAGGTAAAGTAACTATTTGTCAGGCAGCACAGACGCACACATACATATACTAGCAAAGTATTGCGAGCAACGTTCAATAAACCAGTTAAGTAAAGAAACTATTTCGTTAATTACCACGGGTCTGTTTTCGGAGGAAATTCATAACAATTAAAAGTACAGAATTTAAAAAAAAATCATTATGATATTATTTTCTTGAATGTGTTACAAACGCTACTTTTGTACAGAAGATAATTGCTTCTTACGCCTATCAATAGTTGGTGTCAAGTCTTGCATTTTTATTTGAGTTTAAATGTTGAAAGTTTTTTTTAATTTAAAAAAAAATTTTTTTTAATTTTATTTTTGTTGTTGTTGTTGTTGTTGTTGTTGTTGTGGTTCTTGTGTTTTTCTTGGCTTTATCGGGCAACCCATTCCACGCCCAAATTCCAGACGGGAAGAAGGGGAATTTCAATTTGTTTTTTTCTTGCATACGGAAAAATAAAAATGTTTTTAGTTTTTACTATTATGTCTGAAGGTTATATTATATTCCTTTTGTTTTGTTTGTCAAGTTACGCATTGCGCATTACTGCTACTTTACTAATACTTAAAATTAATTGGTAACTCTTTCCCAGATAAAGATAGGATGAATTAGTAGGTAATGCTTTCAAGTCTAAATCAGACAGGGTCAATACAAAAAAGTTTACAATATTTAGTATTGATTAGTTTTGAGATTTTACTTTATATAAGTTGCTAAAAAATGTTTGTTTCATCTAAAATAATAAAATAAAGTTATTTTCTTTTATAAACGTGGTGTCATAACACTACAAAATCTTATCTTACTGGTACATTTAAAATGCATTGGCTGGATGTATATAAAAAAGAAAATATTCCAAATATTGTATCTCCTATATACTATACTTACATAATATCAAAAGCAAAATTGTCTCAATGTAAAGGCCCTACCCCATAGTCGCTTCCTTTATTTGTTACAAACCAAATGGATATTATTGCCTAGTAACGGTACACACGTTCTCCAAACTCTTAACCACAATAAACTCGGCATTTTAGAGACTTCAAGAGGTTTTAACATTGACAGAAGACATTTATTTAGACAAATTAAAAACTCAAATTGTAATTAATTATGTTTCTTTTATGACACGAAATATATCTAGTGTTTAAAAAATACCTGTTTCTCGCAATTGAATACACCCTTAAAGCAAGTACCTGCATGACTGAGTGACCCCGACTCGTTCCTGTGGGCCAGGCCTTTAGGTGTGTATGGGACAGAGCCACCGGGGAACCAAGAGTTGATAGTTAATTCAGCTGCGACTTTATATTTGTCATCATTAGTCAGCTTGTACAGTAGGATCTGTCAATAGAGCGGTTTAAAAAAATACAATCTTTGAATAGAGCCGTTAAAGTAGAGTAGGATCTGTGAATAGAGCCGTTAAAGTTGAGGAAAATCTGTGAGGTAGAGCCAATAAAGTAGACTTTAATCTGTGAATAGAGCCGTTAAATTAGCGTAAGATCTGGGAATAGAGCCGTTAAATTAGCGTAAGATCTGGGAATAGAGCCGTTAAATTAGTGTAGAATCAGGGAATAGAGCCTTTACAGTAGAATATAATGTTTGAATAGAGCCGTTAAAGTAGAATAGAGTATCTGAATAGAACCGTTAAATTAGCGTAGAATCTGGGAATAGAGCCTTTAAATTAGCGTAGAATCTGTGAATAGAGCCTTTACAGTAGAATATAATATTTGAATAGAGCCGTTAAAGTAGAGTAGAATTGTGAAAATAGCAATGACCCAGCAGAAGGTGGCCAATAACAAAAGATGTTAACGAATATTTCACGATTAGAATGAATATATTTGATCAATAATTTGATTTCACTTGGCTTGGTTATTTTGTTTGAAAACAAATCAGTTAATTACTTTATTTATTTGATCGATGTAAAGTTTTTCTTTGAAACGTGTTCAACTATAGAAATCATGATTGCCTAACATCCTATATACTATAATAAAAGGCAATTTTCTGTGCGGTAATCGACAGCCATTGGTCCCTCAAACTCCTGAAGATTCCAACAGCCAATCAGAACAAAAAATAATTTTATATTGAACAAGTTTACTTTGACGTACAAAGCGAGTTAGTTTTTGTGCAGTATTTGTTCCAAGACTTCATTTTGTGCAGTGTGCTTTCAAAAATATTTTATTGTCAAATTACGATGCGCACATTTTTGTGTACGCATATTAAATTGAGTTGTGACTTTTTTACCAGTACTTTTTTATTTGATAGATATGTAAAAAAATATTTCATTACAATTGACACACCATGCAAGGGTTTTATTTTTTTTAACGTGAACATGAAGTTGTAAATTTTGTTAAATTCTCCTTTGATACATAATACATTATTAATTAAAAATTATAATTAAAATTCTGTAATTAGTGTGTGAAATGTATGTGGAAAACGATGGCCCAAGTCAAATATTTTTAATATAGAGATAATTATAAACAAATATATAATTCAATGCTATTCTTGTTGTAAAAAAACTAGGTGAGAGCCGGATATCCGGACCGGATATCAAGATTTTTCCCCTTTTGATTCGGTAAATATCGCAGATCCTAATAGTATCCGGATATCAATGTAGTAAGGAATTTTTCAAATCAAGTTAAATTAATATTATAAATTTATAAACAAATATATAAAAAGTTTTAAAAAAAAACAATAACCAGAAATGAGCGGCATGCGTTGGGATTTATAGTCAAACACTTTGTTTTTACGGGTTATTTATTACAACTATAATGAATAGTATTTTAGACGTTATGCACATTTATGGCCGCTGGAGACGGCTGTTGGAGGGGAGGTACAACCTGCCACCGAAACGACGGCGGAACGTCCTTGGACGGGCTTTGTTGCTCATTATTTAAAATTTTCAAAGCATTTCTGATTAGCAAAAAGCTTCTTCAAACAAGACGTGAATGGCTACCCTTTACCTAAAATAAACCGAATTCCTAATGTTGTGTCAAATATTACTCAATAGTAGCTGCGCAATATCTTGTCCGATTCGCAAAAGATAAATAATAGTTTCCTGACATGAACTAATTGCTTAATGCCAAGATTGGCTATGCCTTTCCCATCATTATCTGAATTCCATGTTTACCACATCTATACCTGATTGCCTAATGCGTTTTCCACCATTACCTAATAGACTAATGTCTTTTCCATAATTATCTGATTGCCTAATGCCGTTGCCCCCCTTACCTGATTGCCTACTTCCGTTGCCGCCCTTACCTGATTTCCTAATGCCGTTGCCCCCCTTACCTGATTGCCTAATGCCGTTGCCGCCTTACCTGATAGCCTAATGCAGTTGCCCCCCTTACCTGATTGCCTAATGCCGTTGCCGCCCTTACCTGATTGCCTAATGCCGTTGCCCCCTTACCTGATTGCCTAATGCCGTTGCCCCCCTTACCTGATTGCCTAATGTCTTGTCATCCCAGGAGAACGACCAGGCAGGTGATGGGTCATAATATTTCTCAGCTTCTGTCAGATAATTGGCTTCATTGGTTGCTTGATGTAACCATAGGGAGCCCCAGGAGAGTTCATCGGTAAAGTTGGTGGATCTATGGATAGTAACATGGGTATTGTAGGGTTGGATATGTGGATACTGACATGGGAATTGTAGGGTTGGATCTGTGGATAGTAACATGGGAGTTGAATGGTTGGATCTATGGATAGTGACATGGGAATTGTAGGGTTGGATATGTGGATACTGACATGGGAATTGTAGGGTTGGATCTATGGATAGTGAAATGGGAATTGTTGGGTTGGATCTATGGATAGTGAAATGGGAATTTTAGGGTTGGATCTATGGATAGTGAAATGGGAATTTTAGGGTTGGATCTATGGATAGTGATATGGGAATTGTATGGTTGGATCTATGGATAGTGAAATGGGAATTGTAGGGTTGGAAATCTCGATACTGATATGGGAATATTAGGGTTTTATATGTGGATAGTGACATGGGAATTGTAAGATTAAACTTTTCAAAGTTTTATTTACGGATAATTAATGACAAGAAAAGTTCACTATCTGATCGGAGGTTAGTTTCACTGGTTAAAATAATAATTTTCAAAGAGTGAAAATTATACTTCTCTTTTTTGAAACTCACTTGTAAAATGGCTGCGCTTGTTTGATTGAGTTGCTATATATACCTTGATACTTAGATCCAAAGTCCCAGAGTTGTTTGGCGTGAGTGAGTAGAGTGGCAGCATACGCTGGGTCTGTGTTGAGGAAAGATATCACAAAATCACATATTTTAGCTTAATTTTTTCAATGTTTCTACTTACAATAAAACATACATAATTCTGTGATTGCATGTCTATTAAAGCTTAAAATGATTTGTAAGATATACAGACACTTCGGAAACAATTTTTCTCCATAAAGCTTAAGCACTACAGTTTTTTTTTTAAAACTTTATAGACAGCGAAGTATAGCAGTGAACTAAACTTTTAACATCAGAGATAAATGTTTATGAAAAAAAAATTGCGAAGAAAAATTAAAAGTTTTACCGTACTTTTATCTTTAAACACCAACGACCCAGCAGCAAAAGCAGCTGCCGTTTCCATGGCAACTTCAGTGCCCGGATGGGTATCGTTAATTTGGAAGGCTTCACGGGCCCAAAATATCGCTTCTGGAGGGCCCCAGTGATAATGGTCGATTATGGGGTCTGCTATCTAAAAAAACGTTAGCAAGCAAAACGACATTTAACTAAAGTAGTAAGTTGCTGTCACACGAATGAAAGTGTAGTGACAATAAGGCAAACAAATAAAATTAGTTCCTATAAAACAATGAGGAACGTACAGACAGGAATCTGCTTTGTGTTTTAGTTTGGAAACTACAGCACATTAAACATAAGTATAATGCCATGATGAAAGATCTATAAATTTAAAATTTTAAAAAAAAATGCAACAAACCCAGCAAACTAAATTGTATAGGTTTTAGTTAAAATTTGGTTTGGGGACACATAACAAATATATAGGTTCAGATATGTTAGGTCTGTTTTCACCCAGCATCCTTCACTAATATTCCTTGTCAGCCGCAGTGACGAATTACATCGCAGCAAATTTTGTTAAGGATAAAATATTATATTGCATACTTATGTTTGAGTTGGATAAAATTTTGCACCCAAAAATGGAAATTATTCAAAATTGCGAAAGCGTTTGTTCGTATGTTAGTTTGTAAGTTTGCACACGAACCAACGAATCTTGCCAGTAATTCGTTGAAAACAAATACAATTATATTCTATTATTCGCTTTGTTGTTGATTAGAATGTTTACAATTGGTTCCATCAATATCTAGATGATTATATGTGAATATATATATCAGTGGTTCCCAAACTTTTTTTGCCCGTGGACCCCTTTTATAGTCAAAACTTGCCCACGGACCCCCAAGTGAAAACGCTATATAAATGTATAGCATACGAATTAACTGATTTAAAATACAACATTTTGTTGGAGAATCATTTATTAAGACTTAACTTAAAGTTGTTTTTAAATGACTGGGATGAACTTGACTAGTTTTATGAACAGCTAAATGTTTGTGAGTAGCAAACGCGACTCCGCATGAGCACTAATATCTAGCAAGTTTCTTTTGTTTGTGATGAGGTTCATAACTGCACTGAATCCACGTTCTACCAAATAGGAAAGACGGGAAAGTAGTCAACAACTTTTGAACAATAACCCATAATGCAGGAAATACAATTGGTATCTCTTTTTATAACCAGATTTTGTGGTATCCTTGATCAAACATTGGTTTAATTAAGTTCCTCATGTGTGTATAATTCAATAAGTTGTTCCTGTATTAGCATTGATTTGTCTATGTTTGGGATCTGAGTTTGTCGTCGAGCAAAAGTGTTCAACACCCAGTCGGGATTTTCCAAGTGAAGAATGTCCTCAAATTTTTGGTTCAGGTCTGCATGAAGAGCCGCTAAGTGTTGAAAGAAAGGCCAATAAGTCTTCATTTCCCTTTGCAATTTTAAGAGGTTTTGAATCTGAGTACATTCTCTTCATTGCAAGTTTTGTTTATAAAAAAAAAAGTTTTGCGACCAACGCAGATATTACGCTTTTAGTTTTGATTAAATTTAATTGGTCACCCTGTAGTCTCCAATTATTTTCTTTAAATATGGCAAACAACTGGTGTCATATGGGATATGTGATTTTTTGAATTAATTAAATTTTGTCTCAAATCATTGTCTTTGCCTTCCAGGAATTCCAGCACTGAATAATAAAAATTGATTTAAGCTAATAAACGTACTTTTGTGTGAAGTAGTAAACGATTATAGTCTTCATCATTTTCCAAACAATGTTTAGCAATTATTGAAGGCATTCCTTTTTATTTTATTAACTGCTCCATTGACGTAATCTAGTGATCCATGCAAAACTTCACTAAGATTTTTGCAACTAAATTATGTCGATTAATGACACAATGTACTGAACATACAGCTTGTTTTAAGTGTGTCAGAGAGCCTCAGTATCTTCCTAAAGTTGCCGGAGCACCATCAGTAGCAACAGAAATGATACTAGTCAAGGGTATAGCTTTTCATTTAAAAATCTCTTTAATTCAGTAAAAACCCCTCACCTTTCATATCTGTTTTCAAGCATTTAGCAAACAACAGGTGTTGGCAAAATTGATCTTCTTTTACAAAGTTTTACACAAGCTAAAAGTAAAGCCTAATTTCCTGGTAAAGTTGACTCGTCGAGATGTAGAGAAAATTCAGACGTTTTTAAGTACTCAACATAAATAATGTTCAACACACTTAGCCATTTTGCTAATCTTTCTTTGGACTGAATTATTGGTCAGTTGAATTGTTTTTGTGATGTTGAAAGCTGGTTTGTGCAACACAGTGCTCATCGCCTCACTTACAGCTGCTAAATAAGTTATTCAATAATCGTGCTGGGCTTTCCAGACTTTGCAAGCAATAAAGAAATATTGTAGTACGCAAGCAGTCCATCGTCATTTAGTCATCTTGCTTAGATGTTGTCCTTATGAGTTGTTGAAGTGATGGTGTTTTCGAATATGTGTCTTGGACTGCTTCAAAAAACATTAAATCGTTATCGTTATTATCACTAAGGATTTTCATTAAATTTTCCTCATGCTTGGAAGGTTTCATAGCCTCATTCTACAAAGTTTGATTACACAGAAGATACATTTTCAAAGTACTATTTCCTTGTTTATTGTAGACAAGTTGTGCATTTAGCAGCATAAATTGTGCCATCTAAAACTTTGAAAATAAAAAAGGGTGATGCGGGTGAGATTTCTATGTATCCATATATTAGGATTTATAAAACAATTTTTTAAATGTTAACATTATTTTTTTAATGCATCAGAATATATGGCAAATATTTTAAAATATTATTTCGCTAACTATCTAAAAAGGTGTTTGGTCGAATTTTGAATTAAAATTTTTTTTTTTTTGCTGCCCTGATTTATACCGACACGTCACAATTTACCCAACCCTGCAATTATCGTCATTTCCGCAAAGATTGTATTTTTTATGACCTACATATTGTGTCTCTGCCATTCTCACGCATCAAACTTGACAAGCCTTTCAATTAACCAAGCATTTTGATTGGTTACAGCTGTTGGAATATTGTAGTTCTTTTTCTGTTCTTAGATCAAACAACTATATTTTACTCAGGACTTAATATTTTTTACAACAGTATACATTGTTCTTTAATTTTATTTCCGAAATAATATTTTTTTAAATTAAAAATACACATAATTTTTTACTAGTTTAAAACCTTCCGCGGACCCCCTGACATTGTTCAGGGACCCCCAAATCAATTTTTATTGTCCACGGACCCCCTGAACGGTTCCGCGGACCCCTGGGGGTCCGTAGGGACCACTTTGGGAACCACTGATATATATATANGGCTTGGACTCACTCAGGGCGACAGAAAAAGATGGATAGCTCAAAGCGAATACTCTGATGGCGTACTGGATAGTTTAGCAAGAGTAGTTATTAAATAAAATCATGTTTCCCTCTTTCACGTGAATTATCCTAACAAACTTTAAGCAGCTGTGTTCTTCAACCTGTGCGTTCTTCGCTGATCTGGTAAAGCCTCACCATCAGTGTGTATTTAACACTGTATTTGTCACTATTATTAAGGTACACATATACACATACATACACACATGTATGTTTATGTATATATATATATATATATTATGTGGCGGCTGCGTAGCGAAGTCAATAGTGCGCTCGCACTGAAGCCACTATAAAAAATGTCCAGAAATGACCAACGCTAAGAAAGTCCTCCCCTGACCTGGAGAGGGAGGGGCGCCGCCAGAGTCTATTAAGCCCGAGAATGTTCTAATGGAAACATTAGTATCCCCTACGACCTCGAAAAAAAGAGGTTATGGGACTTTAAAAAATGTTTTAAAAATTAAATTATTATGTATAGAGTTCTATATAAAGTGGCGTAATTGTAATAATGACAATTGAAATAGTCTTTTCTCGACTAAATTTTTTTATACGTATTTTGTTTTTAAAAAATAAACCAGAAATAACTGTAATATGAATATATATTGAACTTCTCAGGGACGCCAAATCTTCATTAGTTTCAATACATGTGATCAAGGGACTTGGCCTACTACTACACAACATCGAATAATGTCAGATTCCTTCTGTACTTTATCTCAGTCCTTGACAATCGTGATGACGTCATCGCATAGATCTCTCCGTGTAGATAGTTTTGGTGTCCTGTGTTTGTAAAGTCCATCTCTTCCGCCTTATATCAACAAAGTCAAGGAATAACTTTTCCAGTGTCAATTATCTACGACCTACCAGGACATAAAGTTCCTCGGGTTTTGTATGGCATTTGAGAAGGTAGTCCAGCGGCCATTTGATGGAGTCCAGCAGGTAATCTTCTTGTCCAGCTGATTGGTAAGCGTCCTTGTACAAGAGGTAGCCCCAGGCCAGCATTGTGGTACTGAAGGCCATGGGAAAGTTGAACTTGACGTGGTCACCGCCTGGTGGAGTAATACACAGAGAACAGTTAAGACATTATAATACACATAAAACAGTTGAGACAGTCATTATAATACACATAAAACATTTAAGACAGTTATTATAATACAAATAAAACACTTGAGACAGTCATAATAAATAGAAAACACTTGAGACAGTCATTATGATACACTTGATACAGTCATTTTAATACACAGAGAACACTAGAGACAGTCATTATAAACACTTGAGACAGTCATTATAAACACGTGAGACAGTCATTATAATACACTTGAGACAGTCATTATAAACACTTGAGACAGTCATTATAAACACTTGAGACAGTCATTATAAACACTTGAGACAGTCATTATAAACACTTGAGACAGCCACTATAATACACTTGAGACAGTCATTATAAACACTTGAGACAGCCACTATAAACACTTGAGACAGTCACTATAAACACTTGAGACAGTCATTATAAACACTTGAGACAGTCATTGTAATACACAGAGAACACTAGAGACAGTCATTATAAACACTAGAGACAGTCATTGTAAAAGCGTAGACGTGTTCACTCTCTCATATCTCTATCCCACTTTTCTCCCCCTCCCCCTCTCTCTTTGTTTATCTCTCGTTTGTCCTTTACGTGTGCGTGATCTTTTTCACTTTCTGAGCAAATATTTGTCTACAAATTTAATGATAATTTTTGTGCTATCTTTGGAAAATAGCATAGCAACACACACACACACCAGCATAAAATAGTGTCTTTATAGAGCAGCAACAATCATCTACTAGTCTGATAGAATGTTATCACATACCAACATGTCAGAATATAACCCGTATATAGTCACACACTTTGGTGATATGCAATTAGAATACATCATTATCTACCTGCATAATCATATACCTGTATACTATGACATACCTGTATACCATAATATAGATACCTGTATACCATCACATAATTGTATACCATCACACACCTGTATACCATCACATACCTGTATACCATCCTCCCACCAAATTATGTCCTTTCCAGGTTTCGTTCAGTAAAGAGTCGCCCCTGTAAGGAATACGGTTTGTTGATGGAAGTTTTCCTGACCGCTCAGCTTCATAAAACAAGATGGACTTGTATAGGACATCGTTGTAGTTGTACTTGGAGTTGTCCTCTGGAATGACAAGTCAGAGGTAAAGGTCAGCTAAAGACGTTCTCGTTGGCCATGCCACCAGATTTTTGGGTGAGCTTAAATCAGAAAGTCTAAACTCTGCAGGAGCTGGTAAAATTCTTCCTAGCTTGAGACTTTCATAAAATGTATACGGGAGGCAAAGAAATCTATAGGCTTTATCTATATTTGTATTTAGGCTATGAAACTCCTAAAATTATTGTTTTTTTATTTATGTAACCGAGTCGTAAGTCTTTGAGCAACATCTTTCTTTGGGAACCGTTTAACAACTTGAATCCAGGAAAGACTACTAGCGTTATTTACAGCAGTTTGGAGAACTCGAACATGTTGTATTTCATAGGTGTCCTTCACGTTGCTAAAATAACTTCCTTTCATGGGGTTAAAGCAGTTATCCTTATTTTAAAATGAGAAGAAATATAGAAGAAAAAAGAATTTTGGGGAAATTTCAGCTTTTCGGGCTGTAATTTTTCATTTCTTGTTTCTCCTATAGTTAAAATCCCAATCCCCCCCCCCCCCACTCACCCACGTTTCTCATTGGACCTCTTTCCTTAACTTTGATACCATCACAATAACTCAGCACCATCACAAACAGTGAATGCGCGTGGTGAAAAGTCTCGTGGTGTCAAAGATTTGATGCAGACGTGACATTTGTTTGTGGGCAAATTTGCTAATCGATTAGTTTTCAATTGCACCATTTAATTGTTTCCTATAGCTCGTCATCTAGTTGTTTCGTGGAGCTCAAACATCTATTTGTTTCTGTGATGAATTTTTATCGGACTATTAAGCCCAAGTAACACCCACCCGCTAGACCACACCGGAAAGATAAGAGGATGTAACTCCCATCTAGGAATCTAACTTGTGGGCAGAATAAATGATACATAATTTCATCAACGGGGCTAAAAAAAGGAGGCAAACACCCTATTGGTTCCCGCTAATCATACAGCCAATCAAGAGTTCTTAAGTCACGTGACCGGTGAAGATATAATCAGAGAGAACGGAAGGCTCATTCTTTTCACTGCCAAACTGTACAAGGAGAAACATCGCACAGTTAGCGCACCACAGGATCATATCTCTGAAATGTAGGAGAAAAGCCGGAAACCTAACCAGTCTAGTAAGAGTGAACTCAGATCTTATTTTAATGATGTACATTTATAATTACATGTATTTTTCTTAGCAGATTGACATTTATTTTGTTCGATTGACATGGATTTAATACCCCACGGGATAAATTTACCCGTGTGATATTCTTAGATATATCACGTTTGCTTAAATAATATGTGCTTACACATGCGATCTCCACCAAATAGATGGAGCAGCGTGTGTGGATGTTAAATTATATAGTATATAAATTATATTGTTTTATTGATTGCTGAACCCACGTGTAAGGTGTTCGCCAAATAGGCCTACACCCGTGGTAGTAAGACTAAACCATTAATTCATATTATTATGTCAAATTGTTATCCCCTTCTGGCGTCTTGCCCTGAACGGCTTGTCGTTGGAAGGAAGGAGGACCATGTACAAGTCTATGCGATAGAAAACTCCCAGAGTTTTGTTTCTATTTCATAGCCTGGTTCCTGCTACACCTAAATTCCAGGGAGCTGCACCAGTAGAAGTACGCCACGGTGAGGAATCCGGACAGCCGTCCAACCCACCGGTACTACATTGCCGATACAGGATTGCTACCCTTGCCACGAGACATCCAAGTACACCTTGTGCCCGTTTCAGCTAAGGTCGATAGCTAATCCACAAGTGCTACCATCTTCCCTAACTGTAGGATTGTACATCCGTACATTAGGCAGGAGACGCACTCCATTCGCCACAGAGTCCTGTGCTCTTTTCTGCTCAGCTCATCACGTAATATCACGTTAGCTGATGCCAGCCATACCACACTAAAGCTGTGTGACCGTATGAGCTGGAAATCTTATCAACAGCACACGTGGAGAGAAGTGAGAGCCCACTCTTGTGTACGATCTTATTAGGTCAAATAATACAGATACCAATATTGGTTACACAAGCTTAGTCCGTGCCAGCTGACTTTTACGTCACATCGTCAGGACGAGAGGTCAGCACAACACCGGAAGCTGCCTATACACACACATCGCAGAGAGACGATGCGAGGTCAAGTCACGCAGTACACCAACACAACAAGCATACAAGCCTACACCGGATAACCAGGGACTCCATGACACCATTTAATATAAGTATTCAAAAATAGAAACTTTGGCGTAAGGCAAGCTGTAATGATGATAATTAGCGAGCCCTAAGACTTTAAATACCTTAATCGTAGGGATACTTTATTAAAGAATATTTGAGATATTGCCATTGTAAATAGTGTACATTAAACGTTAATCATTTATATTATACAATGGTTCTTTTGTTCATCATTTGCGGAGATCACTAAATTACGTCCTTGTGAGTGTGAAAGTATAAATACAAATAATACCCTAGACAAAACATATACTACACATCTTTTCACCACAGTTTCCTATAAAGTATAATTTATTTATGTCTTGTAACTCACCATAAAATGTATGTTTCCTATAACTCACCATCTAGTATAGGTTTCCTATAACTCACCATAAAGTATAGGTTTCCTATAACTCACTATCTAGTATATGTTTTTTTATAACTCACCATAAAGTATGTTTCCTATAGCTCACCATAAAATATATGATTCCTATAACTCACCATAAAATATATGTTTCCTATAGCCTATAATTCACCATATGGTATGTTTCCTATAACTCGCCATAAAGTAGATGTTTACTATAACTCACCATCTGGTATATGTTTCCTATAACTCACTGTCACAAGCGTCCTAATACTTATATCTTGACTGCTTGCTCCAAGATTCATACAATTACCGTTAAACAAGAAATAAAGACACTGCTAGAAAAAACAAAAAACTTTAATGGCGTTCCTCCTTGCCACAACAACCGTCTACACCAAACTCTCTAAACTTTTTACACATATACTAATGACGTCAACAACACAATCACTTTGCACGCTTTCGCACCACTAACCAATAACTTTAAATACCACGAAAGCAAACATCAAACACACCACAGTGCGCAACTCACAACAAGTTACAAGGGCTAATTGGTCAACTGTGACATATGCCCCACTTTCCAGAAATTTTTCGAGGTCGACAAATTTCCACCATCTCAAATGACCAATTTTCAACTTTACTCATTACTACAATTACTTCTTAATATATTCTATGGACATATACTTTCAAATATCCCTTAGCACTACTATCATTTCCTCTTAAACACAGTAACTACTAATATTGCTCTCCAATACATCGACAAAGCATTTACATACAAATCAGTATATATTTCAGGGGCCGCGGTGGTCTAAGTAGTAGCGCTTTAGACTGCTGAACGGTGGGAAGAACTCTAGTCACGAGTTCAAACCACGTTACTGGCAAGGCCCACGGGGCATTGTGCTAGCCACACAATCCCCTGCTCGTTAGTGGTGGCTTAATAACTTGTGAACGCTACTTCACTTGCCCTAGAGTCCGTCATGGACTGAAAAGGGTTATTAGTATATATTTCAAACCCAATAATTTATGACCTATAACAACTCAAAACATTATATTAACAGGGTAATCCCACAAAAATCAACCTGAACGTAATATTCTTTAGAGTTAGTGTCTCAATATAATAGAACTTTATTTAATCCAGGGATGACTGTGCACTTGTAAGAACGAAGAACGTGACTCTCGATAGCAACAGGCGCTATTCTCATAATCTTTGCTCGCGCAAAACGAGCCGTGTTAAAGTACTTCAGGATGGTCACGCTAAACATGTACATGGCTCTTGCAGTTACAACGAGCACCTGAATCAATGCCCCTTTCACATTCTTTGGCAAAATGACCAAGTCTGTTACATTTGTAGCATTTATCCTCACCGGCTCCTCTGCTATTTCTAAAGTCCATGCGAGCACCACCACGATCTCGCCCGCTAAAGCTCTCCGCACCACCGCCTAGGCCGCTTCGACAGTCTCTGGCCCAATGACCGGGCCTACCACACTTGTAACAATCTCCTCCACTCATGCTGACGTTTCTAGTCCTCCGATTTTCACAACCACAATTCACCTTCCCCTCACCACGCTCTCTATCAGCGGACCATCGATGTGGCCCACTGCTTCGAGCAAGTCTGTCTCCAGCCGAGCGAATGGGCCCGACTCCTCCCCTGTAACAATCCCTGGCGATACTACTTTTGGCAGTAGGACATTCCTTTTTTCTTTGAGCTCGCGTTGTCACTATCGCCACCTTGTCCATGTTTTCATCGGTTCTTGCTCCACACACATTACCCACAATCAAGTCCACTATCGAATTCTCCACACATACCGCCTCCACCCTTCTACTCAGGTATGGTGTCGTTATGTCTATCATCGCCTTTTCCCCTCTGATAACCCTGTTATCTAACATTCTGATCAGCTCTGTTTCGCCAGTTAATTGGTCATCTCTCACGTAGCTTCTTTTGACCACCACTACTTCGCTTCCTGTATCTCTCAATACTTCAACTTTATTTGATCCTACGAACCCATCTACCATCTCCAACTTTCCTGCTCCAGCTTCTTTGCAGTCACCACCTCTTGCTAATTCTCTACCTCTGATATTCACGGGTTGGCCAACATTTTCTCCTCCAACAGTTGCGTGTAGGCTCTTATCCCACAGGCGTTTGCCCTTTGACCGTTTACGCTCTAGAATACGCGTCGCCGCAACTCTCTTTACACTCGTATTGCCGGCCTCCCTTGTATTGGGACAATCGCGTGCTATGTTCCCAACCCTGTGACACACGAAGCAACTCACGTCCGATCTTGATCGCCCTTCAGCCACATTTTGCCATTTTCTCTGACTTAATTCACCATAAAATATATGTTTCCTATAACTCACCATAAAGTATGTTTCCTATAACTCACCATAAAGTATGTTTCCTATAACTCACCATAAAATATATGTTTCCTATAACTCACCATCAGGTATATGTTTTCTATAACTCACCATCTAGTATATGTTTCCTATAACTCACCATCTAGTATATGTTTCCTATAACTCACCATCTAGTATATGTTTCCTATAACTCACCATCAGGTATATGTTTCCTATAACTCACCATCAGGTATATGTTTACTATAACTCACCATCTAGTATATGTTTCCTATAACTCACCATCTAGTATATGTTTCCTATAACTCACCATCTAGTATATGTTTCCTATAACTCACCATCAGGTATATGTTTCCTATAACTCACCATCAGGTATATGTTTCCTATAACTCACCATCTAGTATATGTTTCCTATAACTCACCATCTAGTATATGTTTACTATAACTCACCATCTAGTATATGTTTCCTATAACTCACCATCAGGTCTATGTTTCCTATAACTCACCATCAGGTTGTGGACTGACTCTCCAGTTATCCACACCCATGTTTGTTAACACCGCCGTGGCTGAAGGCGCTCCCCCACCGTTATGATAGTTGCCAAAGAATCTGAAATTATACGAATTCTTTCTTTTTTTTTCTGGATGTCTAATTATATAGTTAACTGTACACAACCCCTTACATTTTACAACCCGTTAATTTTTTTAATTAAGGGAGGCTAACGGAATCACCTCTTTATCAACTAATAGCTGGAGTAACACGATGGATGCCCATAGAAAAAAATGGTTGCTGCAAAACAAAAAATAGACAGGCCTTACATAAAATGATCCAATAGACGTAGGAGGAAGTAGTTTGTAAAAAATGATTGGTTTTTAAGACTCTTCAATGAACTACAAATCTTACGGTATTACGTGCACTACGATCTACAACTCTGTCAGTACTACATATACTACGATCTACAACTCTGTCAGTACTACATATACTAAGATCTACAACTCTGTCAGTACTACATATACTAAGATCTACAACTCTGTCAGTACTACATATACTACGATCTACAACTCTGTCGGTACTACATATACCAAGATCTACAACTCTTACGGTATTGTTAACTTATCCCCAGGATGGAAGACAGAGTGGAAGTCCCTGCTGACCACAAACCAATGCAAGCCGTCTGCTGAATGATACGTCGCCAAACCGACAGGACACTGAAAATACATTTGTTGACATTAACCAGGGGATGAGAGAAACCATAATATTATATCTTTTTTTCAACAACAGAATTTTTTCTTAGTAAAATGCAATGTAGCAACATATATAGCAAATTAATCTTTGTTTATTTTGGCATGCTGCTACGGTTATTCACCGTGAGGTGTTTGGATCATAAGTTTTCGCTAGTGAACTACTTGCCGCCCTTGATTTTTAGTACCTGACACGGAAGTTCGGTACCGAGAGTGACTCAAAGCGGTGCATTGTGGTATATGGAAAGTACAAAAATATTGACATAGAGACGACCCGCCTGACAACCTACAAAAACAACACATTTGTACCAAACAACAATAAATCTGCACCTACCTACAACAACACATCTATACGTACTTAACCACAACACACCTATTAATTATTAAATTTTATAACCCCTTTTAGACTATGAAGGTCTATGAGGGCAAGGGAAGTAGCGTACACAAGTTTCATTGACCACTAAGGAGCAGGGGATGTTGTGGTTAGTTAGCAATTTGCCCCAGGGGCCTTGCCAGTACCACAACTCCAGCGCGCTACTACTTAGAACACTGCGCCCCCTTTCAACACACCTATACCCATCTCAATTAGCAAATCTATAACCACCTACAAAAATACATCTGTAATCTATACCAACCTACTGTTAAAAGCATGTAAAAACGCTTCTATGAAAAGCCTCGATGACTTCTATCATAACGATCACAATTATCCTAAACCTACCCAGAAGCGTAACTGGATTTCAGCACCCCTGGCTTATACATTTTGGCGCTCTTGAGAAATAAAGAATATTAGGGCTGCTACCGATTAATTTAAATTTAATCGTTAACTTTTGAAAAATGAAGGATCAATTAATCGTTAATTTCCATTAAAGCCATGAATTAAAATCTATGATGTCATCAGTAACACTTATTAAACGTTCTTATTGAAAATCTAAATAACACCGGAATGTCTCCTTTATATGCCATCTTTAAAAAAAAACTATGCAAAAAGACAAGTGTGTTGACGTTATTTGTTTCTAGTGATTAGTGAGTCTAATTGACAATATAACTAGCCGAGCTTAACAATCATTCACACGGAACTGAGGAAACTTGTATGCACAAAACCGTCCTGGCAATGAATGACATTATGGGATATCGGTGTTCATTGAGTTTCCACGATTGTAGAGGGTTAATGGATTCAGGAACTTTCATTTAATTTTTTTAATGCAGAAATTCATGAGAAGAGCTGTCATCATTTTATGTCTCTGAGTCAGACTCCATTAATGTCATTAGGTGAATACGCTTTCATTTTCATTGATAATTAGGCAAAGCGTTAGAACCATGACAGGCAAACTTATCAACATTTTGAACATTCCCGCCATTCAATAGTTAAAAACACAATTCTTCGTGTAACAGTAAGGAAGTTTATTATTTATCGACCTCTAAATTTATAAATTATATATTTAAAAAAAAATTTTTTTGACTTCCAATTTATTTGTAAGTCAGTAATGGATCTATTAATCATTTTAAAAAATAATTCAATTGTTAAAAATGTTAACGATTAATCGAGAAACAAATCATTATTTTCCGCGGCGCTAAAGAAAATACTAAATTATAAACTAAATAAATTGATTATTGAAGGGTTTAACCCTCGGCGCCCTGTTAACTGCCCGATGCCAAGTCGTTGTTACGCCTCTACACCTACCTCAAAATTAATGACACTTCTACTGAAGGTAACGTTCATCACCCAGCCAAGAACATCCTCGTGCACGGTGAAGGTAAAGTCCCCAGCAAATCGTTCACCCCAATCTTTGATGTTGCCGAGACTGGTGTAATGTGGGGTGCTAATGCGGCTGGCTGGTAGCGAGAAATAAATCTTCATCAAAATACACATTTCTTTGGGCATTATATTGATAGTCATAGAAATATAAATAAATAAGTACAATAAATATCCCCAGTGAAATGCTTAGGATCTGAGATGATATTAAAAAAAAATCCACGTGGACTTTGGCGTGTAATATATATATATGTCATAATTTATGTGAGTGGCTAAAACATTTATGTTGTTCAAGTGTAAAGGATGAGCACTAAATAGGATATGTAATAGGATATGTAATTTGGATATGTAATAGGATATGTTAAAGGATATGTAATAGGAAGTTGGTGTACAGATTGGAGCGTGACCTGAAAGTTTGGTTTTGGTTCTTCTATTGTTTCGAGGATTGTGTATGGGATGAGAGGAATTGGAGGTGGGGTTGTATGTAATCTCAAGTATTATTTGAAAATGGCTGCACGTCACATTTCAGAAGATTGTAAACAATTTCTGAAATAAAACTGTTTCGACAGACAAAAATACGTGTGAAAATGTTGGTCGTTGTGGAGACTCATTTGCGGGTATTAAAAAAAGTCTTCGTTGATAAACTAGATTTAGTGAAAATATCTTTTGAAGAAAAATATCTCGGATAACATATTGCAGTAGCATAAGAGCTTTGATTCACAAAAACGATGATTATAATGATGAACCTACTGCAAGTGAACTAATCATGTGTAACTATTTGTTTTTTGTTTTTTTAAACGTCCAGTTGACCTCCCAAGGCACAATGATAATTTAAGTTGTTTTTTATTCAACAAAAACTACACATACACATCAATGTTGAGACTATTACTGTGAAATACTTACTCGGTAATGGTGTTACTGACAGAGTTTGACCATGAGTGGCTGATAAAATTAAAAAAATTAACTTATCACTGGAAATGAAATATGGAACAAAATCTACAGCCTGAAGTAAGCTCAAGTAAAGTCTCTCTTATGTTAAAATGACAAGCCTTATTGGCACATAGTAAAAAGTCTGATCAGTAATTATTACTACGCACGTATTCATAAGTCTGTCCGTCACATAAAGTCTTAAGTTTGGCCTTACACAATGTCCACCGAGTCTGTATAACGTATATTTTCCCCAATTCCCTTTAGTTATTATGTTTGCAAGTACCGTACATTCCATCGTTTAAGACTACTGGGCGTATAAGGCGACCCCCCCCCCCGCGCCACTTTTTATGTAAAATATAGCTTTTTAAGTTATTTTCAATCTATATGGCCAGCCTTCTTCCAAGACACTGAAGGCTTAAAACTGGCTCGATATGTTTTTCTTCTTGCTGTCGGAGACATAATGGTATTTCTATTTTAGCCATGAATTTGAATACTGTACTGAATTATGGGTACTGGTGCTGTATTGTATGAACATGTACACATATTTTTGCTTTACTGTGTGTAAAGACACTTATGCTTTACTTTGTGCTTTACCGTACAGTACAAGCCTAGCACAGCAAGCTATGTATTTTCTCTCCACCTGGATACAATGGCTACTTGCATTGCCTTGGTCAGCTCTCCCCGCTGCCCCCCATCTAACCGCGGAACGGAACAAAGCGGCCGCACGATAGAAGAGTGACTAGGATGATACCCGGTGTACAAGAGGACCCC
Organism: Radix auricularia; assembly: GCA_002072015.1. NCBI lineage: Eukaryota > Metazoa > Mollusca > Gastropoda > Lymnaeidae > Radix > Radix auricularia. The sequence continues at coordinate 878,046 of MUZC01004414.1, read as the reverse complement.
GGACTTTAGAGAAGATTTTTACGTACTAAAAGGCCATCTTATGCGCGCTGGAGAATACATACATCATTACAGTTTCCATTTGTAAACACTTTAATTTTTAAAAAATCATGTTAAGCCTGGTCCCTTTTTGGACTCAGGACGTGTTAGCGCATTTTCGTATTATGTATCAGTACTTATGTTAGATATCAGCATTATGTAGTTATCAGTAATTGTGTTAAGATTTTAGACATAATTTTATGAATTTTCTTGTGTAATGAATATACCTGAAAAAAAATTATTTAAAAGTCATTTCTTTACATTTTAATTTTTTTTATTTTCTCTTTAATCTAACTACAAGTGGTTTGTGGTCACTGAAATAGGACTCATAAATGAAAAATTATAAATTGTAATCAGCTAATCGCCCAAATACTCCATCAATTGTTGTTTGATAGATCGAGGTTGCCAATCTTGTTGAAAGTAGTTGAATGTTGAAGCTTGTTTCGAAAAAGTTTTCAATTTCTGCCCCTGGGCCGCTAAGATCTTGATTGAAGTCACCACAAATGATGACGTAAAACTCTCTAAACTTTTACACATATTCTAATGACGTCAACAAAAAAAAAAACTAATTCTTTTGCACGCTTTCGCACCACTAACCAATAACTTTAACTCTTCAATGCTTGAAAAACGATGTATTCGACTTCCGGCAATGGCGGCCGTTGCCTGCGCCAGTGTTATCTCTCGATTCGCAATGTTTTTTGGTAGTTTTAATGGGGTTTTTTAACGGATGGAGTAACTGAGTGTTGATGCACAAATGGCAGGTCAGGACATACAAAAAACATATATACATCATGGGTCTAGGACTTATGGTTGCTGAGATCTAGGGTGATGACAGACGGACGGACAAAACGGGTGCAATAGCGCATTCGACTTCTCGAAAATGCGCTAAGAATTATAGCCCAAGTCTTCAAACAATCGCATAGCAGATTGCATCTAGTCAACTGATAACAGCAATATAAGGTTTAGTATTTTTGCTAAAATGTTTATTCTTTAAGTTGCGTGTAAGTTAAAATTGAAATCTGTTACCTCATTAAGACATACTACACTTACTTGCTTTTGTGGTAGATGTCGTCGGGCTGTGAGTGGTTGATGGTGTCGGGCTGTGGGTCGTGGGTGTTGTCGGCCTATGGGTGCTAGCTGTGGTCGGACTGTGGGTGCTAGCTGTGGTCGGACTGTGGGTGCTAGCTGTGGTCGGCCTATGGGTGCTAGCTGTGGTCGGACTGTGGGTGCTAGCTGTGGTCGGGCTGTGGGTGCTAGCTGTGGTCGGGCTGTGGGTGCTAGCTGTCTGAGTGTGGGGCGCTAGTTGGTGATTATTGGTAAACGTTTTGAGTAAATACGGAACCTCAGGTGTTTTGATGATTTTGAAATACATAGATATAAGTTGAAACGAGATTCGAATTTATTTTAAAATAAATGTATACAAATAAACAACAGTTTAGTCTTCAAACTAATTGTTTACTTGAATTTTAAATAAGTTCTCAGTGACTTTAGCTTTACCCTTGTTTAGGTAAGTCGTTCTTCAAGCAGTTTAACATGAGCTAAGGAAGAGTGTTGTTAATTACTTAATAGAATGATAAGCACAGAAACGAGAGCTAAATACTCACTGGTTGATGCTGTTGTAGGACTAGCAGTGCCTATTGATAGAATTACAATTGTAATATTTTACGGTCACGTGCAATTTTTCACTTGTAAGCACGTGCAAAACGAAACAGAACTAAATAGAAAACTTGCAGTTTTAAAATACTTTTAAAGGTTGCGAATGTGTCTTTAAGGCGAAAAACAAAAGGTTACATGCCATATTTAGTTCATTAAAATATTCGACTTAAAATAAAATTTAAAAAGTACTGTTTTGTTATTGAATATAAACCAAATTATTAGCTCACGTGACTTTACCTGTTGTATTTTGGGCCACATAGTCACCTGCTTGAATGGAGCCCGTTACCTTGGGAGAGATGTCACCAGTACCTGGTCCAAAGAGAGAGAGGAATATTGCAATGTGGTCAAAGAATCGTTTTAAATATGAAGATTTTTGGAAATACTTCTAGAAATTCAAGTTAACAATAATTTCATCATCAGTAAGCTGCACAAGAAATAAGATCAGTGATAAGTAAAGATCCTGGGATAACCATGGTATTCAGCTTTCACTGATTTTGCTAGATTTATTATTTATTTATGTATATTTTTTGGTGTTAATCTTAAATAATTGGGAATGCAGGGCAAGTGGTAGCGCTAATTTCTAAGTGCAAGATTTGAGAATTGCAATCTATAGGTAAATGACTCAGCTGTGGTTTCAACCAGCAGAAACTAAATCCTTCTTAATGATTAAAACAACATATGAAAAAAAAATCTTTTTTTTTCTTATTTAAATGATAGATTCTAGTCAGTGATAGAACAAACACTTATTTGTTAATGATTAAGTGCATACAAATGTATATGAATAAAAACACACATTTTTCATTATTATTTTCATTAATGTTAGAGCTAATAATAACCCTTTTCAGACCATAACGGCCTATGAGGCAAGTGAAGTAGCGTTCACAAGTTTCATTGAGTCACAACTAACGAGCAAGGGATTGTTTGGCTAGGATGCTCCCGGGACCTCGCCAGCACTGAGGCTCGAACGCATAACTCTCTTTTGCCTCGGTTGGACAGTCCTGTGAGTTAATCGATTTATACGTACAATTTCTATAATCTATCATCCCATTATCATGACTAACAAACTTGGCACTAGTCATTACATTACACATTGCTTTCTTCTTTTTTGGAAAGCTTAAAACGTTCTGAGCGGTTGCAATTTAAATAATAAATTGTTGGTAGTATTTATGCGTTGGATCTATAAATCAATGCTGATATCTCCACTGTGGGAGAGTACTTTCATTCTTTTTAACCTTATAAAGTTTACATGTTTGGGGCAAATGTGGCCTACCTAGTATTATATTCTGTGCTCTTTCAAGTCGTCCCGTTGCTCAGAACTCAGTACTCAAACATCGTATTTACATGTATTATAGATTTGTCTTAGCCAGAGCTGGCTAAAGATTGTAAGGCAATGGGCTGTTTGCGAACGATAAAAATTTAGTAATTGACATAGAAACATCACCTCTGGCTAATGAAAAAGAGAAAAAACAGAATTGAAAGTTGATTTTTTGTTAGATGACTGACCATGGCCTTGAAATCCCAGGCAAAGTTTGTCCCCGACGTGTTCGTCCTTGTTCCAGGCTTTGTTGTGAAGGACAAAGACTTTACCGCCATCTTGTGAGGCTATAACATCAGCTGTGTAGGCCTGAAATGGGAAATGATGGACACAGTTTAGGATTACTAGGAGCTGTAGAAATGGAAACAAGACTTTACATCGTCAGTATTCGATTTCCAAGGGCTTAACGTCATATTTTAAGTGTATAGCATTAATACGTTAAATTCTACACTTTACCAGCAAGAGAAGGAATTCTTAGTTCTACGTGAAATAAGAATCCATCACGACTTTCTACTATAACCTTGAATACTTTCATTCAGTATTGTTGAGACCGAACACTGCTTTAAAATGAATTGATTAAAATGGAGCAGAGTTTTAATTGTACTTTTTTTTTAAATTGACTTTAAATTAAAGCATAGATAAATTAATTTCATTTAACAAATGTTTCTGCAATCCCAATCCTTAAAAAAATCGTTATGACAAAGTATCAAATCCCTCTTACATCCAAACTTTTTAACGGCTGATCAAACGTGAGAACCACTGTCCAGGAGTGCATCTCCTCTGTGATAGTAAAACACGCCTCGCCCTGGAAGCCTCCACTCCAGTGGGTGGTGATGGGCACGTCAACATCTGAGAGAACGTGCGCCGTGACCAGGAGCAGGTAAAAAACCTGAACCAACATTTTCTACTAACACGAAACAAAATAGACCGAGTCAATTTAATAAAGTAGCGTTGATGTGGTTGTTGTAGAGCAACAGATCCCAATAGACAAAAACTAAGTTTTGTTTAGGAAACAAGGGATAAACAGGGCATACAAAATTGATATGTGGCATGCTTCATAATGATGAGATTCTAGAACTAGAGAAATGAGTAGATGTAAATGTATACGTTTAACCAAAACATGACAAAATTAGTAACCAAAATAATATTATGAGAAATACTAAATGAGTCTGGAAAATCTCATTTTATCTATATGGTAAAATAGAAAAAGTAAAAATTGTATATCTTAAAAAACCTAGATTGCACAATGACGAGTCTCAAAATTAACGTTTAATAATAAAAAAAGAAATGCTGAAATCCTTTAAGGCAATATATTAAATGCTGATTACTTCAATATCATAAACTCATAGAATAGTGTAAACAAAATGAGGGGTGAGACTGCAATCAGGCTTATAAATAAGCAAACGGAAAAGACGTAAACAATGTAAGGGTAAGCCTGACAGGACGTAAAAAAACAGCGAACGTTTCGGCAAAAGCCTTTTTCAACGGGCATACAATACACAAATAAAACGAATATAAAATATAAAAAAGGAAAACTTAGCTGCGGTGAAATCCAAAGAGTCAATGAAAGACTATTGTAGCTTAGAAGGACATTTTACAATTTAAAAAAAAATCACGACTTGACTTTAAGACACAGAAAACTAAAACAGCCAACAGAAACTGTTTAAGACTGTAACTATGAGAAGGTTTCATTCAGCTTGTTACCATCTGCAAATTGAACAAATCAGACTTTGAAAACGTGAGGAAATTTAAAAGTCATAACTCGTATCACATTTTTACACTTCAAGTTTTGAGTTGGAAACTGTTAATCTCTTAGAATGCATTTCAAAACAAAGCAACGCCATCAATGTATTGTATAATAGGCAAGATGATTCTCTAAGCGTCATACTCAATGCTAAAGACAACTCCGGGATCTCAGCTGGTAATGTGATTGTGTAAAGTTAATGAGGATGTGAAAGAAAATGTTTACATTGAAAAAAAGGGATGTATTTGCCAGACACTTTCATGCATCAGGCTCAATATTTGAACAGGAAGATGTATGAATGTATCAACCAATCAGAAAGTAAAAACAATTGACGTTTATGTACATGAGATGTTTTAAAAACACATCGCCTAAAATGTCTGCATCAGTTCCATTATTTTATTATAATTTAGTTTACATAGTGGGATGTTCTAAGATTGCATGTGTATCAGGCAAAAAAATTCATAAGAGAAGTGTTTTAACAGCCTGCTTTGAACAACCGATCGCAAAGTGTATTGGAAAAGTGTTAACCTGCATCTCATATTTGCTAACAACATTTTCGGTTTTTTGTCTCACGTGGCAACAAATATCTGGGTCAGCATGGAGGGAATGACATCAAGATTCAGCAGGGCATCATGGCACCTAAATACTCTTGGGTCGATTTCTGACAAATCACTACTGTATTAGAAATCAACGTACAGTTTATACAGCACCGAACTTTTTAAAAACATAAATACAAGTCTACAACATAGGGACACGCACTTACGTCTTACACAAGTCTTCAATGAGTTCACTTTCCTTGCTCGTGTGCCAGCGCCTGGAAAATTTGACTTGTGACAACAGTTAAGTATTCTATTATACCACTGCTTATCTTTGACAAAGGTATGCCTGTAGTGCACCAAGGTGATTCTTGAACAATTAAAATTTTCAATAAACAACAAATAATTTTATTATTATTATTTATTTTTTAAAAAGAATTCCTTCATTGATCTTTTCCCTGATAAACTTTTGTGATATAAATATATTTATCAATGATTTATATAATCAAATTGTAAATAGAAAACTGCAATTTTTAGGCCCACCTGTTAAATGTAAGACATATTGAGCTGCAGTCTCGATTTTATATATTATATCGCTCAATCTCAAGTCTAAAAATGTTTATGCAGATTTAGGGTCGTGAATGGCTGTGAATACGAATTTTTCACTGCCTTAAAATGTTTAGTTAGTGATTAGAACAATATTATAAAGTGAAATACGTTTCAACAACTTTTTTTATAAGCAACTTGAGATTCTGTATAATTTTCTCCTTCCTAATTATTCCCCCCCCCCATAGATGAATAATATACAAACGGAAAACTACCAATATTTTATAGTTATAGATATTTATATTTACTTTACTTACACTAATTAAATATATTTGTACTTTCATAATTTTTGGAAACTTTAAACATTTGGATAACTTATGCTTAATTTAAACATCTAAGCTTTCAGTAATATTTTTAATTTAAATATCTAAGCCTTTAATTATATTATAATTTTAATATCTAAGCCTCTATTCATATTTTAACTTAAATATCTATGCATATAATCGTAGTTTTTCAAAAACATAATTGTAAATTTTATGTTTAAATCTATATGAACCTTCAAATATGTAAAACTATCTGAAAGTGGGATATGTCTTTTGACATTCCTCATAACCCGGACTCATAACACTCACATAAGAAGGGTTATTGAGTATTTTTTTAAAAGACAAGAGATTCATTTAAATTACAATTTATCAAGAAATCAATTTTTTTTTTTTTTTAGAAATGGCGATGTTTCTTTATATTTCAATTAGGGCTGCGGATTTTAATGATTAATTAATAAATTAATCGTTAAAAAATTTAATCGATTAAAATTATTTTGATTGATTAAAATTTAAGAAAATATTTCTAATTTTTGTTTTTCAATCTATTATATTTTTTTTTACTTACATGCTTTACCCATGTATTATTATTATTATTTATTTAGATGAGCATACGTCACAAAAAGGCTTTTCATCTTTATTTCTTGCATAACACAACAAATTTGCTGTATTACATCACAAATATTGGGAGCCATGGAATTACTGCGACTTAACCGATTTCGCGAAAGAATTAATCGCTAATTAACAGTATATATATGTGGATATAAAAATATAATTAATTGAAATTAATTTATTAAATTGATTAATTTTTTCCCCTATTAATAAAAAAATTTTTTAACCAGTACCACATCCCTAAATTTAAATTACTAAAATTAAAGAGAGAATGCGTTAAAAACAGTCATTATTTCTAGAAAATAGCCTCGTTTCAATTCTGTGACACAATCTAATAATATTCTAAACACCGTGTCCTTTCTCTTAGTTTTATCAGCAGAACAAGTTAAAATAATTCATAAACATCAACTTAATTTCCTTGAGGTTTATTTATTTTAAGTTTTGTTTGTTTGTTCATGTTTCAAGAAGCCCCC
>MUZC01004414.1:835373-870776 GCA_002072015.1 Radix auricularia | reverse complement strand
AAAAAAAAAAAAAAAAAAAAAAAAAAAGGCAATTAATAAATTTAAAATTCAAAGATTAAAAATATGCTACATTAAGACATCACATAAATAGCAATTAATATATGTTTTCGTTAAAATACTTTTAAAATATTCTCTTCAGTGTTACATACTAACGAGATTTTCTTAAAAATAGATTTAAGTAGAAAAACGAAAAAAAAAGTAATTCTTTAATGATTTTGTTGATTAAAAAAAACTTATTTATATGTAATGAAAACGACACTTATAATTAATTTTTCCTAATAATATATTTTTTGGAAAACAAAGTTTACAAGCAATTTAAAACAATCAAGTGAGCCTCTGGAAGGTACACATTTTTTGCATGATTAGATAGATGAATGCTTGTTAATCTTCGAGTGTAAACTAAAAATAGCTTTTTAATAATGGCGGAAAAAATATTTAATCGATGGCGGCGACAACTTGAGAGATTCCCATGTTAAAACAATTTTGTATTGATAAGTGTACGAGCCACGCCCTTGGTTCCAGGTACGACAGAGCACACGTTTTAATGCCCCAGAAGTTTATTGATATATTATTATCCTAACCTTAACTACAGATTTGATACATCAATGGTGACCTTTGACCTTTTCAGAAGAAAAGAAAGATTTAAGACCAAACGGTGCTTATGTTTTATTTTTTTAAGAAACCAATGTCTCGCAGATATTGAAAATTTAAAAATGAGCTATTTATAGCGAAATTGTATTAACCACCTGTTTTCGATTTTGGAACTAAAGTTGTTTGAAATCAGAATCATTTAAATTGCATAAAAAGTATATCATAGTTACAACAAATGATGTATTAGAAAACACGAGTGTATCAAGTATTAGTTGGCGAGTCATATCTTTCAAATTGTAAAGTTTTTATGAGATTTAAACAATGCCACCTTCAAAGATGATCACCGTTTATTTGTGCTTTTTTTTTTTAATTTCAAGGCCACAAAAAGTTAAAATGTGAGTGTGGTGAAATGTGTGTTATGTGGCTGTTGTCTAGGGTATTATTATTATTATTATTTACACACACAAGGATATACTTCAGTGATCTCCGCAAATGATTAAGACCAAGAACCGTTGTGTAATACAAATTATAAACTTTAATTTACAATATATATACCATGACAAATTACTGGGTAGATAACGAGGTGCCCTTGTATTAAGCTATTTAAAGCAAATAGGCTAGCTAGGTGTCATCATAACGGCCTGCCTTATGCCGATGTTTCTCTAAAGTTTATACTTAAATTAAGTGTGTGTAGTCCCTGGTCACTGGGTCTTGCGGGTGACACGGGTGATCTAGCTGCGCCGTGCTGTATGACGTCAGCCCTCGAGGTCAGCTCCGCCCCTTGCGCCGAGATGTTCTAAGGTGACTGTATCACGCCGCGACCTCCTTCCGTCTCCAGGCGACGTGACGTCAGCACTCTCGGATTGGTTGCTCCTCTTGTGTTGACAAGCGATAAAGCGGTCAGCTGATTTTGTAAACAATGGGTAGAAATGCGATTTCGATCTGGGTCGTTCGTACACGCTGGAACTAGAAGGGTTTTCACTTCTATCCACGTGCTTTCAAATGATATTCTTCGTCCTTTGGACGGCTTCGGCTCTACGGCGTAATTATACCGTTATCAGCCGGATGGTTGAAGAGCACAGGGCTCTGTGGCGAATTGTGCGTATTCGCCTAATATACGGAGATTCGTGTAATTAGGTCCGATGTTAGCACTAGGAGATCTGCTAGTGTCCTTGGCTGACACGGACGCTAGTTGCTGTCTCGTGGCAAAGGTAGCAATCCTCTTTACAGCGATCATACACAAGAAGGGGGGACGGTGGTCCGACTGCCTCTCGTGTGTACTATCTCTGGTCGTCTCCAGGGAATTCAGATGTATCTAAACTCGGGCGTACCAGGAACCAGTCTATGAAAATAGAAATAAAACAACTCTGGGAATCTTCTATTTCATAGACCTATGATGGTCCTCCTTCCAACGACAAGCCGTTCAGAGCAAGACGCCAGAAGGGGATAACAATTTGACATACTAATGTGATTAATTGTGTATGCTTACTATCACGGGTGCCGGCCTATTTGGCGAACACCTCACACGTGGGTTCAGCAATTAATAAAATAATCTACGTAACTAAAGATATAATTAAACATCCACACACGCTGCTCCATCTATTTGGTGGAGATCGCGTGTGCAGGCACATTTTAATTTAAGCAAACATGTTATTGGTAAGACAATACACATGGGTCCCAACACGGTAAAATGTGTCCCGTGGGGTAATAAATCCATGTCAATCGGACAGGATTGATATCAATCGGCCATAATAAAATACAAGTGATAATCAATGTGCATGAATAAAATAAGATAAGAGTTCACCCTTACTAGACTGGTGGATTGCTGGCTTTTCCTTGATATAACTCTGTGAGTGATCTGTCTGATGAATGCTTCCGTGGTTGGGCAGTGGAAAAGAATGAGTGTTGTTTGTGCACGGCTTGTATTTCGGATGGTCACGTGATTTCCATTATCCTTGATTGGTTGTGTCCAAAAATATGACCAATGGTATGAGGACTTCCTTTATTCAGCCCCGTAGCAGAAAGTATGCACGCATATCTGTCGAATTTTGAGATGGCTGGTTACCCCACCCCTTCTCTCTGGGTGGTTCAGTTGCTAGGGGTTACTGAGGCTAATAAGTCCGCACAAATCTCATCACAGTGAGGACATTCATTTTTTACAAAGATCTCAGCAAATTAAGGTGTGAGAAACACTTTCAAATGGTTAGATTTGGCCTTGCACCCTACAATTTTTTTAACAAAGAGCTCAACAAGTTAAGGTGTGAGAAACACTGTCAAACACTGTCAAATGGTTAGATTTGACCATGCACCCAACAATTGTTTTTAACAAAGAACTCAACAAGTTAAGGTGTGAGAAACACTGTCAAATGGTTAGGTTTGGCCATGCACCCCTAAAGCGATTTAAAAAAAAATTATTATAAAAGTGTTTAAAAGAAAGAAGTAAAAGTACTTTTGATCCACCTGACATCCTTTGTAACCTTCAGATAGTCATTACTTCAAATGATGGGAATCAACAGATTCAAGGATAACGTCAGTTTGATTGTAATCAGCTGACAGTCTTATCTCTATCTAAACATTTCAGTTTTTATGCAACCAGCAATAAAAAGGTAAGAATTAATAATCTATTTAAAAAAGTATCAAATTCCCATTTTTTAAAAACTGTATTCACTCTAATATAACGAATATATTCCGAATGGATATCAAATAGAATTCTTATCTTCAACACTTGGGGCGTTTTCGTGGACAGTTTTTCAATTCTGCATATATTTCATTTTAATATGTCTGTCAGACATATCACAATATAAAAACCTTAACCATGAAAAAATTCTAGAACCTCCTAATGGACCCCCTTTTTTAAAGCAATAGTAAAATAATTTGTGTCCTGATGATAGATAACTAAATATTTCGGACAACGGGGCCATGGTTGGAAGTGTGAAAATGGAAAAGTAGACCACACGGAAAATATAGTGTTATGGGTAAATACAGTGTTGCCAAATTGAAATTATGTTGAATTTTTGTTAGTTACTGATATCGTATATCGTAAAAAGAATCTTACTATCAGATTATAAGAACGGGAATAGAAACACTAAAGATCATGAAGGTTATTAAGAATATTTCGTCGAATTTTGGTGAAGACATGATAACTTTGGTCAATTAACCTTGTGAAGTGTGTGTGGGTATGTGTGTGTGTGGGGGGGGGGGGGGGGGGGGGGGGGGGATTTTTCATTTTATGATGTATAACTAAATATCAATAACACAAACATAAAATAAAATTAAAATGATTTTTAAAATATTTAATTGACAATACAAAGAAATAAAAGTTTTGCTCTTATTGGACGATTGTTAGAAGTGAATTCCTCGTTCTTGTAATGTTTTACACAGCACATCACTCACACGTGTACAAGGTACGGATTGACCCCAATTAGATATGAGTGACACTAACCAGAGAGTCAATTGGACAACACAACTTTTAGAAAAATTACCGAATAATTAATCGATAATTTTGATTAAAGCTGAAAATAAGATGTATGACGTCATTAAACTGAAAATTACATAAAATGCCCATAACTTTGATGTTTTAAGGTTATTTGATTATTATTTTATTATTTACCAGCAATTTACCCGCGCTTTGCTGCGATAAATTAGGATTTCAGTTATTGAAAAATGCTTCTTTTTATATAGCTCATTATGAGGAAAAAACCTATATTTAGGCAATCGCCCCCCTAGTGAGAAAGGATTAATATTTTTTTGCCTCTTTCCATTGCGGGAGTGTACTCAACAACTTCCTAAAATTTCAAGCTTCTACTTCCCGGAAGATTGGAGAATTAGTGTTGATTTAGATTTATATACCCCATTTTAGGGGGAAAAAATGTTTTTGGCCCCCGGCCACCCATGAGAGGAAATTTTTTTAATGTATATAATTATTTTCCTTATTACCATGGCGGGCTGTTAATAAACAACTATAGAAGGCTTTTTACTTTTACCTACACAGAAAATGGGAGAAGCAGTAATTTTCAGCCTTTAATGGCTCATTTAATAGAAAAACTACATTGGGGCCTCCGTCATGCAGTAAGTGATAATTTACATATATATTCACCTGTTACCATCGAGGAATTGTACTCAACAACTTCCTTAAGTTTGAAATTCTACATACTCGGCAAAAAGGAAAATTAGTAATTTTCAATTTTTACAGATAAAGTGAAATAGTTTTTGGGACCCCGGCCCATATAATTTGGAATTTTAAATTTCATTTTCGTCGTGAGAGGGTACAAAGGATGAGTCAGTCAGTCAGTCAGGGCTTTCGCTTTTATTAGAATAGAAAAACTGTATTTGGGCCCCTGCAACCCATGAGTGGGAATTTAACATTCTATTTCGCTAATATCCGCTAATTATCATCGGGAGATAGATTGTACTCAACAACTTCTTAAAGTTTCATGCTTCTACCTACATAGGGAATTAGTGATTTTCAGTTTTTATATAGTTTATATTAGGAGAAAACTACATTAGGGCCCCCGGCCCCCAGTAAGGGTTATTTTAAATATTTTGTCACCTGAGTCTACTTAATCGGGAAATAGAAGAATTAGTGATTTTCAATTTTTAAATAGCTCATATCAGAAAAAAAGATGTTGGGGCACCGGCCTTCATGAGTGTGTATTTCAAAATTCTTTTACCCCAACTTAGTTGGAGGGTACCCAACAACTTCCCAAAGTTTCATGCTTCTACCTACACGGGAAAATGGAGAATTAGTGATGTAGGAAAACAACAGCGGCCCCACATGAGCGGGATTTTTAAAATTCTTTTTCACCAAATTTTGTAGTAAGAGGATACCCAACAACTTCCCAAAGTTTCATGCTTCTACCTACACGGGAAATAGGAAAATTTGTGATTTTCAATTTTTATAAAACCCATTTAAGGAAAATATATTTTTGGCCCCCGGCCCCTCATGAGCGAGATTTTTAATATTTCCTTTTTCGTCAATTTTCGTAGTGAGAGTGTACCCATTAACTTCCCAAAGTTTCATGCTTCTGCCTACACGGGAAGTTTGAGAATTAGTGATGTAGGAAAAACGTTATTGGGCCCCCAGCCCCACATGAGCGAGATTTTTAATATTTCCTTTTTCGCCAATTTTCGTATTGAGAGAATGCCCAACAACTTCCAAATTTTCATGCTTCTACCTACACAGAAAATTAGGAAAATGGGTGATTTTCAATTTTTATTGAGCCAATAAAAGGAAAAATAATTTGGATCCACGACCCCACATGAGAGAGATTTTTAACATTCTTTTTCGCCAATCTTTGTCTATAGTGGGTACTCAACAACTTCCCAAAGTTTCATGCTTCTACCTGTACGGGAAATAGGAGAATTAGTGACTTTCAATTTTTATAAAGCTCATATTAGGAAAAAAACGTTTTTGGGGCCCCGCCCCCATGAGTGGAAAATTTAACTTTGTTTTCTCCAATTATCGTTGGGAGCATGTTCTTTAAAATTTTCCAAAGTTTCATGCTTCTACCTACACGGGAAAATTGGTGATTTTAAATTTTTAAAGAGCCAAATTAGGAAAAAATTGTTTTTGGGCCCCCGGCCCCACAGGAGCGAGATTTAAAAAATTCTTTTTCGTCAATTTTCGTTGTTGGAGGGTACCCAACAACTTCCCAAAGTTTCATGCTTCTACCTACACGGGAAGTTGGAGAATTAGTGATGAGTCAGTCAGTCAGTCAGTGAGGGCTTTCCGTGTTATTAGTATAGATGCCCGGCGTCTAACCCCTTGCTTGGATATTTGGTCAAAGAGGGGCCTGGCCGCACCGTTCCTTGGTGTTTCGGCTTGTGTGTACAATCCAATTATACAGCAAGGTGAACATTTAACACTGAATGTGTTTACTGTTAGTCATCCTCATACAGGTGATATGATCGCTGCTAAAGTTAGTGATTGCTTCGAAAATCGGGAATAAAAACTAGCTAAGTCATGCTAGTTTTTACGGACAATGGTGCTAACATGATAAAAGCTTTTAAAACCATGTTTGTTGATAGATGCGAAACTGCTACTGGCACAGATTCTGATGAGGAAGAGGATAATGAGGTTGACAATATTAATGAAGATAAAGACTACGAGATGCAATGGCAGAAACGACTGTTGATGGTCCCTATTTGAAATTGAAACGCATGTCATGTATGCCTCATTCTATGCAGCTAGTTGTTAATGGGATGTCAATATGTGCTGCCATAAATCTGATACTTGATTCAGCGAGGCGTATGGTTGAAAAGTTTAGAAAATCATCTGTTGCAACCCAAAAGCTAGTGTTGAAGAGCAAGAAAACTCTTATTGCAGATTGTCCCACAATGTGGTCAAGCACATTCCTTCTACTGCAGCGACTAATTGAACTGAAGGTTAGTGTGAATGCAGTAGCGAAAGAAATGGAAAGGGACACTCTTCTTTCAAGTGAATGGCAAAAAAAAGATCAGTTACTGAAGCTTCTGCAACCATTTGCCGAACATACCTTTTACTGGAAGGCGATAAAGTTGTTATGTCATCAGTAATTCCAGCACTTATGGACATAGAATATCCTCTTCTTGAGGCACAGTCTGATCAAGCTCTGGACGCATCACTAAAAGAGCTAGCAGTCACCTTTTTGAATGCCTTGAGGCGACAATTTGAGTTTGCGTTGGAACCAGAGTCTGATATTTTTGAACCTATACCTTCTGCAGCTTTCCTGCTTCATCCTACAACTGTGTCAGCACAGTTTGTTTCAGGAAAAGAGCATCTTCTAAATGCAGCAAAACAGTTTGTGTTGCGAGAAGAAACTGTTTCAGCAGCAGCAGCAGAAGTAAGTGAACAGATTGGTCAAGTGCTTTCAGCTGCTGGTCAGCATACTCCTAACCGAAATATCACTGCAACTGCGTCTCCTGATGGCGTTGGTTCAACAGCCCTGACTACATCTGAACCTCCTCTCAAGCGCTTCAAATCCCTGACGCAACACATTGCGAACACCACACCCATCACTAATATTATATCTGCAGTTCGTGGACCTGAAGACGAACTGGAAGATTATTTGCTGCACTATCAAGAACCTGCCACAGCAGTCAGTAAGGATGGCAATGGTTTAAGCTACTGGCAATCACAGAACGTTCAAAAAACGTTTCCGTTTCTTGCACCATTGGCTTTAGATATATTGACTGCACCAGCTTCGGAGGCTTACGTGGAGAGAATTTTCTTCTCATTGTAGTGATTTGAATACTGGGAAAAGAAGCAGCACTAATCAGAGTATAGAAAAACGGGTCTTTCTCAAGCTGAACAGTCATTTACATTAGCGTGAAATCTTCACTCTTCAATTGAACTGTTGTTACATAGTTTAGTTACTTCAGAGTTATAGGTTTTAGAATGAATACATTTGTTTTAATTTTGACTTACATTTTTTGGTTTCTTATTATTATTACGTTTTTAGTTGTTGTTTTTTGTACATGGACTGCAAGTCTGCTAGTCTACAACATAGTAAAAAATTGAGTCATGGCATTGGCACATAACACAATGTGATAGTGTGACTTTTATGTGAAAATGGAGTGAATGGACTCAGTCCCAGTACACTGAGCTGTCATCTCTGTGACTACTACTATTATGCTTCAATTTGTTTCAACAATTGATCATGAACAATGTTGTTATTAGTTATTGGTGTTTACAAGACTAAAACTAAAAGTGAAACTAAAATGAATAAGACGAAAACTAAAACTCAGGAGTTTTAGTTTTAGTCGACGAAAACTAAAACGAAAACTAAAATTGAGCTCAAAACTAAAACTAGACTAAAACTAAAATTATTACAAAAAGACGAAATAAAAACTGAAACTAGAATAGGGCCTGGGTCTAAAACAACACTAGTCCAGTGGCCATCTGATGGAGTCCAGCAAGTAATTCTCTTGCCCAGCAGCTTTATAAGCGTTCCCAAACATGAGGTAGCCCCAGGCCAGGATTGTTGTAGTGTTGGCCATGGGGAAGTTGAACTTGACGTGATCCCAAGTGTCAAGTATCGTTGTCTAGGGTTCAGGTCCGAGGCTCTCACACCAACAACTGTTGTACAGTAATTGAACTCAAGTCCTTTTGTTACAGCAATCTTTATTTACATGAGTCTCCACATGCCACCTATGTACAACTGTCTCAAGCGCTACCATATCTCCGTGTATCTTAGTCACAACATAGGCCCCGCCGTGCAGTCCGCTAACCCTAAAAACTCGGGTATCACTCGTGTTCACTTGTCACCCAGCCACTTGTCTCCCTCATCGAGACACACCCGAGTTAATATACCCGTGGGCCTGGACTCCTGGACTGACCTTGCACGGACCCTGATCCCCGCCCCCATATGACTCTCGCTCACAAAACATCAACAACGTGAGCCTGTGACCAGGCAGAACACAATCTTAACAAACAGTGATTCTCATACCCCTGACAACAAGCTGATAGAAACAGACAACGTCAAAAGTTTGATCAGTTGTCACATGTTAGAGCCACAGTTAGCAAGAGATGTCATTGACAGTGTCAAAAGTTTGATCAGTTGTCACAGGTTAGAGCCACATTTAGCAAGAGATGTCATTGACAGTGTCAAAAGTTTGATCAGTTGTCACATGTTAGAGCCACATTTAGCAAGAGATGTCATTGACAGTGTCAAAAGTTTGATCAGTTGTCACATGTTTGAGCCACAGTTAGCAAGAGATGTCAACCGTTAAGTAATAAATCATGTCACAAAATAATTTGCAATTACTTAATTCACTTCTCCCTTTTAAAAGCACGTATTCAAGGAAAACTTTAAAAAAATCAAGTTATTAACTTTGGAGAGTAACTTAATATTCTAACATCAGCCTCACTCAGAAGTTAATGTTCATAACATTTTATAAACTTTAACTTAACATCTCTAGTATTTTATTAATTTAACATGTAAGAAGGACAAAGGAAATTCAATCGTTTCACATAATGACAGGTAAAAGTGACTTTTTGCCTAAGTGACCCCCCCAATAGAACCATCCATCCCAACACAAACATTATCTATTGAATCTATTATCCTGTCAACATGGCACCTTTAAACAGCATTGTGTATTTCCATCACAGCATTTACCTTTGAGAGCACAGCGAAATGCTTATTACGAGATTTCTTAAAAGCTTTTGATAAAGTTCACCGGTCTTGTTTACTCAAAAAAATTCGTTGGCATCCTTGGTACCTTAGATAAGTTTGTTTTAAATTTCTTAATAGATTGATAACAAATTGAAATATTTAATCGATCTAAATGAGCATCCGAAATGGTAAACTAAGATGCCCCACAAGGAATTAATATATAAACTTACATAGATGGTTACCTCATAGCACATCATGAGGAACATAGTTAGTTATAATAATGAAAAGGGGGGGGGGGGAATTTAGAATCCCTTTGTTAATAAATCAATTTAAAATTTTAAAAAAATAAAACTAAAACTAACATTGCTATCTTACATTGGTCATTCCTAAACTAGAATAGTCATATCCAGTATCGGATACATATATCAAAAAGAAACTCGAATAAACTATTTTAAAAAATAATTTTAAGCCACTCGATTGACTACTGGAGAATATTTAATATTCACAAAAGTGCGCCGTTATTTAAATCACTAAACCTAAAAACTATAGAGGAGGGAAGAACAAAAAGTAAATCACTTCTAATGTACATGGCCCTAAAGTTTAACTTGGAAATACAATACAACAATTAATAATCCAATACTAGATACGCCCGCGGCGTAACATACTCCGCAGAGTTGCTCATGGAAAGTGCAATAAAAAGGGGGAAGTAGCGGACTCAAACTACAGCACGAAGAAATCAAAACAACGCAAGTGAACGTCGGTGGGAGAGTTACCAACACATTGTTAGTCTCGAGACATTCACACTGGGGTTATCTACCTGCCCACTACCCTGGCCTGCCAACCATAAACTGTGATTGGCCGACCCTAGCGAGGGTCAGCCATGTTCGAAAAAACGGTGGAAAAGAACAGGCACAAACACACATTTAAAAAAAAATAATTAAACAATAATATTTTCGATGGGGTTTGAACACAGGACTTTCCGCGTCTAAGGCGGGCGTGAAAACCACTACGTAGAAAGAATTCCAATAAAACATTATATGCGACTATAGTTCTCACGGCCTGAGTTCATTTCACTTTACTACGTGTTGTCACCAACTGTGAATGAGTTAAACAACACCAACACGCCAGATAGCCACCACTCGGCTATAAATATAACACTCAAAGTGCCAAAAACTTTTCATTCGTAGGTACCGATATATACACATGCTCCGTATTTTCTTTTGGAATTCGGGCGCGGAATAAGCATATGACGCATTATTCTTCGGTATAAAAGGACCGTTTGTGGTCAGTTCCGTCTTAACCCATAGGCCCGTTTGGCATTTGACCGGTGGCTCACGAGCATAGGGGCCCAATGGGCATAAGTTTATTTATATATATTATGTATATTTATTATTTTATTTCAGCTGGTGGTGGGGCGCACTCTTTCTTTTCCCAGGGGCCCAAAAAGATGTAAAGACGAAAGACGGTTCTGTTTGTGGTGTATAAGATAAGATGAGGCCAATTTTCTCAAAGTCATGACCCATTTTCATTTGAGGATGACCATTTTGATATCACTTGACCGTTTCAATTTTTTAGGAACATATTAGTTCTTAGTGTGACCCACTTTAAACCCAAAAGTAACAACTCCCC
The DNA here is from genome assembly GCA_002072015.1 of Radix auricularia. Classification (NCBI taxonomy): domain Eukaryota; kingdom Metazoa; phylum Mollusca; class Gastropoda; family Lymnaeidae; genus Radix; species Radix auricularia. Next base: position 859,464 of record MUZC01004414.1, on the reverse strand, counting down.
CCCCCCCATGATCTCTGTCGAGATTCAGGGCGCTGCCAGCATGAAACACAGCATCTTCCCCTTTGTTGACCACTGTCCAGTGATAACCGTCAGCCGAGTGGTACACAGGCTGTCCGATGAAGATCTAGAGACGAAACAAAAAACAAAATCTTTAAATGATAGATTTTAAAATTATAGTAATTTTTTTTGAATGTATTAAATGTTTATTGAATATTTATCAAATATTATCCACCCAACCTTCTCCGTATACTTTGTGATTTATTGTCAAGATCGTGTTATTGAATCAATTCTTCCTGGAGACTTAAGGAAAATTTATCAGTGTAGGGCATTAAATAACCTTAACACATTGAGTCAGGCTTGTCCATGGGACATATTTTTCTGTCCCATCCCATCCCATTCCATGGCAATTTATGCCTGTCCCATCCCATCCCATCCATATTTTAATATTAATATGGGATACATTTACAATAAATTTATGACAGTTTAGATTTAGTGTCTACTAAATATGACTACATATAAAAAGAGACACGCAAAACGACAAAATTTATTAATTATGCACAATGTGCTAGTCTGTCAGCGTTACCGCTCGTCGAATTGAGAAAAACCTAGACAAACCTGTAAATACATGGGAAATATTAATATGTGCTGTCCCATCCCATCCAAAGGGACGTTTCCCATGGGAATCCCATGGGAATAACATTCCTATGGACAAGCCTGCATTGAGTCCTTAATTATTATTTTTTTATAACAGTTTCCAAAACATTTAATCTCATTGTAAAAAAAGATTGGTTTTGTAAAAATGGGATAGTTTAGAGGAAAAGACTGAGCTGTGGAACAAATAGAAAACAAAAGGAGAGGTGGTTGTGACAAAATGTTAGCGCATGATTCTGGATTTTAGAAAATTTGAAGAGGGTAGAGGCTAAAGAAGTTACTCGGTAACTGGCAAGGTCTTCTTAAAATGTTGACATTAAAACATGATCTGTTTCTTATCATAACAAATATTAATGTGTAATATAAATTAACATCAATGCTGTGTTCATAAACAGTTTTGAGTGTGCCCCTTTACAGTACTTTACACCTGTTAATTTAATTGATCAAATTCGATAAAATAGGCCAGAAAACTATATCTTTGTTGTACAGAAAAATCTTCAGAGAAAATTGCTAAAGTAATTATCAGTTTAAAAAACACCATTAAAAAACATATCAAAACAGAACAGGATGTTTCGGACTTGTTTCCAATCAGAGGATCAGACGTATTAACCAGGCTATAACAGGACAAGACGTGTTAACTAGCCTCTAACAGATGATAATCTACATACTCAGTGCACACAGGTAAGTTAATACGCTACTGTCAAAACTCTTTATTACTTAAGTCTAGTCATCTGGAAACCCGAAAAGATCCTTCGACTAATTTACGTACAATATTTTCCTCCAAAAAACCTGACACTACTATTCGTTTATTTTCATTAATATACTGTCTTTCTAAAATAAACTCTTTAAATATTTGCAAGTTAAAAAGTTTGTTCAGATATATTTGCAAGAAGGTGTTGAGTACCCGTGTGTACGAAGCTTCTTTCAGCAACAATATTCTTACAATATAACGAATTATATGTATTAGGATCCTTTTTTTTCCTGCAAAGTACCATTTATTGGGAGGAACTTTAAAAAATTTATATTTACACTAAAAAGGGAATAATTTAAAACGTTTTAAAAATAAAATTTTGAAACATAAAAAAACGTCCCTAACTACGAGTGTGCCAAGAACCCTTTACGCTAAGAACTAATGCTTTGGGCCTTCCTACATTTTTTTAGAAGGAAGCTGTTGCCCCAAGCCAACTTACGTCCATTTGTGTGACAGGTTTACTGAATGTGATGTTGACCATCCAACCCATGATGTTGACCATCCAGCCCATGATGTTGACCATCCAGCCCATGATGTTCTCTGTCACCTGAAAGTCGAACTCTGCATCAAATCGGTTCCCCCAATCTGCGTTTACCTTCATCGCCGCTTTGTACCCTTCACCGGTGTAGGGAACCACTGTAACTATCAGCAAAAGTGTAAGTGCTAAATATTTGTTTGTCCGACTATCATAATAAGTTTTATGGCTACTCGCTCATTCAAAATTCAATCCGAAAGTTTGGTATCTCTGGGCGTTAATTTGAGCAACTATATGCCTGACTTTTATTTTATATTGTGTGTGTGTTTATTCTCGGCATCATTTAGTTATACAAATAAAAAAAACCCACTAATGTTAACACTCTAAAGCAGTGGTTCCCAAAGTGTTCCGTACGGACCACCAGGGGTCCGCGGAACCATTCAGGGGGTCCGTGGAATATTAAAATTGATATGGGGGTCCCTGAACAACGTCAGGGGGTCCGCGCAAGGATTAATTTAAATAATAAAACCGATCCAATTTTATTATTGTTATGGACATTAAAATAAATAATTATAAATTATTTTAACAGATACTAATGGCGAAACGCTATTAGCTGAAGTTTTTAAAAAAAATGAGGTTAAAGAAGCTGTACCAAATGTATTTCAAATACATTGTGTACATCGACATCATTTATTCGCAAAAAATCTTAGGGAAAGTTTTCATGGATCACTAGTTATGTGATTAGAGCAGTTAATAAAATAAATAGGAATTGCTTCAATTAGAGATTATTTACTCAATATTGTTTGAAAATGAAGAAAACTATGATGGTTTACTTATTCAACCAGGGGTACGTTGGTTATCAAGAATGTGTATATTTAATTCGATTTTATGCCCTCGTTGATTCAGTGTTCGAATGCCTGGAAAATCAAAGACAATGATTAGCAACACAATTAACTCAAAAACGACATGGCCTTTATGAATGATTTATTAATCCAATTTTAACGAAACTAATAATTTGAAACTAATAGCGTTATATCTGAGTTTGTTGCAAAACTTTTTCTGTGCAAACAACACTAAGAAACATTTTTAAATTTCTTAGAAATTTCAAAATAGAGATAAAAATTTGCTGGCTTACGGCCATTATTTAATAGCTCTTCAAGCAGACTCCAGACCTGAACCAAAGATTTGAAGACATTATTCACTTGTATATTCTAGAATGGCAGTTGAACCCTTTTGCGCGTGGACAAACTCGGATCCCAAACACAGTTGAACAAGGATACCAGAAATTCTAGGTACAAAGTCAGATCCCAATTTTATAACCTGCATTATGTGTCATTGTACTTCCCAGCTTTAGGTACTGCGTTATGGGTTTTTATATGTTCAGCTCAGTGCTAGGACGAAAATCGCTGTGTACCAGGCCTGCGTGCTCAGCAACTCCTATATGGTGGCGATTGCTGGACGGCCTACGCCAAGCAAATAAAATCCTTAACAGCTTCAACTTATGAAGCTTCCGTAGTATCCTAAATATCAAGTGGCAGGATAAAATCACCATTGTGGTACTCAGAAGGAGCTATATGCTGAGAATGCACTCATTCCTGAGTGAGAGGCGCCTGCGGTGGTTGGTCATGTCCGCAGGTTGAGCTCGGAGCGTATTCCAAGAGTCCTGTTTTACGGTGAGCTGGCAACTGGTATGAGGGAAAGAGGTCGCCCTGTCTGCCCTTCAAGGACGGCTGCAAGAAAGACATGCCACTGGCGCAGGTAGACCATAAAACGTGGGAGACCATTGCCAAGGAGCGCACACTCTGACGGGCAAATGTGCATGAGGGCATTCAAGTTGTGGAAGCATCCCTCACTGCTAGGGGTGAAGAGAGAAGGGCCAGGGAAAGGGGAAGGGGGCAAAAGTGCAGGAGTTAACGCCATCGTCCCTTGAGGACGGATGGATGCCATATTTATATGGGTTATCACACATAATTTTTTACTGCTTTCCTGTCTTCCTTTTAGGTAAAACAAAGATTCAGTGGCATTGTGAATCTCATCATTTTAAAAAAAACAACAGAAAACGACTAGAAGTCGGTGCTTATTGAGATCTCCAGTCCCTACTCACAAACATTGAGTCGGTCATAAAAACACTCATAAAATCTCATCACGTTAATCCAAGTTATTATTTGTTGTCAATTTTATTTTAAACAAAATACAATTTCAAAACATAGCGTACTTCTTCCTCAAAATGTAGCTTTTTAAAATTGTAATTTTGTTACTATGTATTTAAGTAATTTTTTTTGATCGGGGGTCCGTGGGGAAGTTTTTGACTATAAAAGGGGTCCGTGGGTCAAAAATGTTTGGGAACCACTGCTCTAAAGTAACGTCTATACACTACTGTTCAGACTTACCCAACAATATCTCAACAGGAACTAAAGTTAGGTTATTTGCTGATGATTGTATAATCTATAGAACAATCAAGTCAGAACAAGATAGCAAAATTTTACAAAAAGACTTAGATGAATTAATAAAATGGGAAACTAACTGGAGTATGTCCTTCCACCCAGAAAAATGTCAACTGCTAAGAGTAACAAAGAAAAAGAAACAAATAAATTCAAAATATTTCATTCATGGAAAAGAACTAACCCAAACTAAAGATGCGAAATACTTAGGAGTCATAATAAATGAGAAACTATCTTGGAACCCCCATGTCAATGAAGTTATTAAAAAAATCAAACAAAACCTTAGGCTTTACAAAAAGAAACTTTTACAAATGTAACAAAGATATAAAACTAAAATGCTACCTCACCCTGGTGAGACCTATACTAGAATATGCATCTTCTTTATGGGACCCATCCACCAAAGAAAATATTGATAAGTTAGAACAAATCCAAAAAAGAGCTGCCAGATTCATTACTGGAGAATATTCAAAACTGACAAGAGTAACACCGTTAGTTAAATCATTAAACCTTGAAACACTTGAGGATAGAAGAACCAAGAGTAAATTAGTAATTATACATAAGGCAATTAATTCTAATTTAGAAATACAACACAAAGATAACCTAATACAACCCTCAAATAGACATAAAGTTAAAAACACATTTCTTATTCCATATGCAAGAACAAACACATACAAGTTTTCTTTCTTTCCGTCCGGTATTCGGGCGTGGAATGGGTTGCCTGAAGAAACCAGGAAAGCCACCACTTTATCATCTTTTAAAACTCTAGTAAGAATACAGGACTAAACACAAACCATAGAATTACGTAGGACGCAATAATCTTCTGTACAGAAGGAGCGTCTGTAACATATAAGTTCATACACTTCTGTTCAGTTCATACACTTCTGTTCAGTTCATATACTACTGTTCAGTTCATACACTACTGTTCAGTTCATACACTATTGTTGAATATTTGATTGCCAAGGGAAGTAAAATAGATATATTTTTATTGCATTTTCAAGATATCCATACAAAACTAGGATTGGACTTATTGAACAAAACGTTTCTGTGAATTTTACAATATTAGAAATTATACGCTAAACTGTACAAATAACAATTTTAGGTATACATGCATACATTTTCTGTTTCTTATTGTGATTTTATGGGTTTGAAATTTGTTTTTTTTGGATTGGTTTGATTTAGTCTTTGTCGTCAAGCACTGATTCAATCAATTTTGTCATTCCAAGTACGGAAACTTTAGACTTTTAACAAAAATCAAATCATCATTTTTTTATGTGCGTTACATTATCTATATTTCTACTCGTAGTTCAATTTAAGAACATCATGCCTTTTTCAACCATATGGACATTTAAGGTACTTAGTACTTCTTTATGAACTTCTTACGTAATTCTGTGTACATAATGCACTAATTACAGGTTGATGTATTGTGCTTAGGTTTGTCTTAGATTAAAATAAGTTATTTTAAATTACTTGACTTTTGGGCAGCTGTTATGTCGCTAGCATGTGTTAGACCTGTACATGGAAAATACATTTATATTCGGACTACACCCCAAATGTATCACTGTGCTACTTATTTGTCACTTACTCTCAAATCCTGCTGGTTTTTCTTTCAACAAAATGCAAGTCTCATCAATGTCTTATTGCTATTGTTTAGCACAATCGTCATTAACTAAGTCTAACATTTTTACCCAACTTTGTAAATATCTGAGTATATTTCAAAATATGAAATATGATGCTGCTTTCTTCTTTGAATGTTTTGTATAACTAAGTTATCCCGGGACACTACTAGCCATATTATCCACACAGGGTCGGCTTTATGAATTTGGAGGCCCTAGCGAAGTGAATTTGATGGCCCTAGCGAAGTGAATTTGGTGGCCCTAAATGTAATAGAAAAATTAGTAATAAATATGGAAAGATTAAAATTACACAATTGATTTAAAACTACCTGTATTTATATCTCAATCAAGAAATAACTGAAATTTATACAAAAATATTCGTGCAGATGTTATAAACCTTCAACAAAAATAAACTTTTCGTGCTTTGGGGCCATCCACAAAGTACTTCACGCTATTTTTGTATTTTTGATATCATTTTTACACCCCCTGTCACAAACTGTCACAAATCTGGGAACCCCACCCCAAGTACGTCAAACTTTCGAACAAAAATATTTTTATTAACAAAATAATTAAAATTTAATATAAAACAACGTGAGCCACACAATGGCCGGAACCCCCTCCCCTTGTAACAAACTGTCACACTTTCTTACTACCCTTCCTCTCTCTTCTGGAGCGTGACGTACGATATGGGCTGCGCCTTCAATGGCAGCAAATTCTGCAAAAAATTGTGAATAATCCAGAGATTGGACGATTTCTCGTTCGATAGGTATCGTTAACATACTGTTCAGGCGTTTTTGGGTAATGGAGTTCTCAAATAGTTTATTTTATTAATTTAACTTGGCAAAACTTCTTGCAACAGTCATCAGAATTGTCAATGCTATACGAAGGGCTATAGCAACATTTTAATCAGCAGTATTCAAACATTTCAAACCATGGTCATAAATAAAACGTAAACCATCAAGAGAAGACGAAATCGTATCTGGAACAATATTGAATATATTTCAACAAATCGTTTTGGTCTAATTTTTCAATTTTTTTGTTGTTGTTGTTGCGAAGAAATAAAAAAAAGACCAAAGTGACATTCTATTACTCATAACGTGCAGTCAATCACACAACTGTTTGATCTAGCAAAACATTTAAAAATTCCACTCGTTATTTTTTTAATCTGTCAATAAATCACCTATGCTTTCATATTCGAACTGTTTGTGTCATTTCCGTCGTCTCAAGATGTGGCAGCTGGAAATATGATTTCATCTGGTTCCATCTCTAATTCTTGAACCAATTATCCGGCCAAAATTTGAGCGGACACAATCCATTTTGTTTTTTCGTATTTTTTTAAAATGAACTCGGATGCACAATTTATACATTCCAGTGCAATATAAAATGTCATGTCTTTCGATTACATCAATTTGCTGATCAAATTTATTCGAAACAATAAATCGTACTGAGATGACTAAAGTTACCAGAAATTGAATTTTTTTAGTTGTTACGTTACGTCAATCCAGTTGCTTCGGTACTTGATCGTTGATATTTTGTTAGACACTATCACCGATGCATCCTAGACTGCTGTATTTTGATTACAAACAGCTTTAACAGTATCAATCCTGCATCCCCAGTCTGTATCGGAAATAAGCTTTACTGTCAGATTTTTTCATAAGTTTTCAAGATCTTTCATCGCTGTGTTGAAGCACCAAAACAAAACATAAATTTGTTGCAAAACTTCAAAGAGTGTCGTTGTAGACACTGAAGATTTTGAAATGTCTCCAGGTATTAGATTGAGACTGTGACATTTACATTGCACTTAAAATTATTTCTGAATGAGTTCAAGTAGACGTTTTTGTACACCACAAGCGCAGCCTTTTATATTCGCTCCATTATAATATCCTTAGCCTCTGCAGTTCTAAAAACATAAATTCAGATCTTTAAGCTTTTTAAAGCATGCTTTCGTGGGGCATAATCTAGTGCTGTCTTGGACAGCCATGAACACCACAAAATAATCATTGATTTCTACTGGCGTACTCACAATGTTGCGTAACCGCAAAGTCATAGTCACTTGCTTTTGGTAACCATTTTCAGGTGTGCAGTCCAAAATGATAAAATAATATTTCGAATTTTGAACCTTATCTATCATTATTTTTTAGGCGACATCACCGACTCAGATTAATTAACTCGTTTTGATCATGAAATTCTTCATTTTTTAAACGTTGAAAATGATCTGATGTGCATGAATCGTACTTTCCGAGCAATTCAACCAATCCAAAGAAAATGTTCATTTCCTTGTTGAAACAATTGATCCACAGTGCCAAGAATTGGTTAATTCCGTTTCACAAGAAACTGCACAATGAAAATTATATATATATATATATGTAAAACATTGTTCCACTGCATAAGTTTTTATGTCTCCTTGTCCTTTGTCTTTCCAGTTCAATCCAAGAGCCGATAAGAAATAGCATGAATGTGCTTCATGGACGATTTGTGATCAGCTAAAAAGCCTGAATATATTTCTCCAATCGCCATTTCCTTCCAATCAACTTATTTAATAAATTTTCAGAATTGAACAGATAATAAAAACTGAACAATATCAACAACAACAAAAAAATAGCCATGCCAGACTGCTAAAATAATATTTCATTTTATTTATTTATTGTTTAGCTTTTGTCCTTGATAAACTCTGAAAAAAAATTGTATACTTTTGAGAATTCAATGAAGTTTCAGCTTAATTTCGTCAAATAATTTTATTGACACAAAATTTCTATATCCAAACCCATCCTTAGAATCCTTTTTTTATTTTGCTATTTACAACAGCATTTAACATTTAACTGTTAAATGTTTACTACATAAAACATTAGATATTCAACAGTTGTATATCTATCGTAAATGTAGGTTAAACGTTTGTTAATCTTGTGAAAATGTGTCTGGACAGATGAATTTACATTTTAAACATGCACGATCTAAAAATAATCAGAGGCTATTGCACTGATTGGTTACTTCTGGTTGTTTGCACCTAGGTCGTAGTTTGTTCTTTAAATTTCTTTTTCTGTGATTCCCGTGCGAGGCCCCCACTAATCGGAGGCCCTAGGCGGCTGCCTAGTTGGCATGTGCCTAAAGCCGGTCCTAATCCACAAACGTGCTCCTACCAGCTGTGCGCACGGCTGGGGCATCTGCTGGTGGCTTGGTCTTGTTATAATAGCCCCCTCCTGGCAACTCGACCAGTTTAGCCGTCATCTTCGGCTCGACGTCACCGGAAGCTGTGGGGAAACAAAGAGGGTCAAGGCCAAGATAACAGAAGGTCATCAACTAAGATGACAGCATGGGCCTTACCGCAGTGGTCTAGTTACAAATGGTGCAATCATATTCTAACCACGACCTAAGACACTCTAAGACTTTGTCGAAGTAAAAACCAATAAGACAAGGTAGGTCTATGAGATAGCAACAACAACAAATGCGAATAGTCAGTGTCAGAAAGAAGACTTTAAATCACAAACGACTTTTGAAAATGGAAAAACGTGACGCGTAATGCGAAAGGAAATCAATCGTTAAAGTTAATGTCTTGGTTCTATAGCACAATGTTTTCTTAACTACGGTTATTATTATTTTTCACTTTCACTGAAAATATTAAGTTTTGTTTCTTTTCGTCAGGTACACTCCTAGTTCATTTTAACGTTTTCTTCTTACAACAAACGAATTGGATGATATTAATGTCACACTTGAATGACCCAGTTTAATGATATCCTACTTACCATGACCTAGTTTAATGATATCTTACTTACCATGACCTAGTTTGGTGATATCTTACTTACCATGACCTAGTTTGATGATATCCTACTCACCATGACCTAGTATCGTAAAGCAGAGTTCGGTACCAGGATACTCGAACTTGTTCCACTCCCTGTTGTACATGACGTAAACTTTGCCGCCATCCAGAACTTCGCGGATATAAACGGCCCACAGCTGATGGAACATAAGGTTGTCACGTGATGTTGTAACACAAAGTAGTCACGTGGGATTGAAATATAAAGTAGTCACGTGGGATTAATACAGAAAGTAGTCAAGTGGGATTGAAACAAAGCTTTTGCTTGATGTTGAATCATAAAGTTATCTCGACATGTTAATTAAGCATTGAGAGTTTGTATCCCTTTTTAAAATTGGTAAGATATCATTATCAATATCTGCACAAAGAGTTGTATGAAATGTAAAAATTTTTGACGAATTGGTTTCGAAAATCATAAACTGTAATGATGCACAGTGTATTCAATAATAGTTCTTATGTTTCATTTTCCTTTCAAAAAATAGTTTTGAAATGAAAAATTTTGTTAAATTGTACGTTAAATGAAACAGACATTAAGCAAGAGTGTTAGCCAACTGTAGTCGGTAATGAAGCATTTATTTAATCTCTAGTTGTTGTTTGGAAAAAAAGATTGAAAACAATTACTGTATTTTAAGATTAACTATTAAGATTCTATCAATTGAACTAAATACGCTTTTCTTTATTTTACTGTGAAACTTTTTCAAACAATTTCTTCATATGATTCTACTAACATGATGATCGTTTTGCTCTTATTTCATTTATGAAACAGTGCTTTAATCATTGAAACAAACAGCGTATCTATCTTTAAATACAGTGAATCAGAATTTTTCCAAACAATAATTATATCCATAACAGCCAAACACATCACAACATATTCATACTGTACATAAACACAAAACAACACATCACATGCATACCAAACTCACAACACAGCACATTTCCCCACAAAACACATCACATCACATGCCCCTGAAATACGCAAAACACAAATACACACCCTACTCTATGACAACACAGCACATCCTGCTCTACGACAACACAACACATCCTGCACTATGACAACACAGCACATCCTGCACTATGACAACACAGCACATCCTGCACTATGACAACACAACATATCCTGCTCTATGACAACACAGCACATCCTGCACTATGACAACACATCCTGCTCTATGACAACACAGCACATCCTGCTCTATGACAACACAGCACATCCTGCACTATGACAACACATCCTGCTCTATGACAACACAGCACATCCTGCACTATGACAACACAGCACATCCTGCTCTATGACAACACATCCTGCACTATGACAACACAGCACATCCTGCACTATGACAACACAACACATCCTGCTCTATGACAACACATCCTGCTCTATGTCAACACAGCACATCCTGCTCTACGACAACACAACACATCCTGCTCTACGACAACACAACACATCCTGCTCTACGACAACACAACACATCCTGCGGTTAAAACCTATATCTCCGACCGGGCCGACCTTATCGGCGGCCATCAAAACCCTAAAATCTTATCAGAAATTCTAAAGCTATACCTAACCCAAACCCTAAAAATCATCAATTTTTCGAAATTCTAAAGCTTAACCTAACCCAAACCCTAGAATATCGGAAGAGACGCGACGCTCCGGTCGGAGATATAGGTTTTAGCCCATCCTGCTCTACGACAACACAGCACATCCTGCTCTATGTCAACACAGCACATCCTGCTCTATGACAACACAGCACATCCTGCTCTATGACAACATAGCACATCCTGCTCTATGACAACACAGCTGATCCCACCCAGACATTCAACATACACAACTCGTTTGACTCACTTCCATTCTCTGTATGGGAATGTCTGAGGTCAGAATGACTGTCCAGCCTTGGAGTTCGATGGTGATGTCGAAGCAGATGTTAGCCGTGTAGCCACCATTCCAGTGGTTCAAGATGGGGACGTCAACGTCTGCCATCAGCGGCACCAGTGTCGCAGAGAGGAGGAGTACGATGACGGGGCTACACATCAGCACAGAAACAGACTTGTCACAACAGCACAGAAACAGATTTGTCACAACAGCACAGAAACAGACTTGTCACAACAACACAGAAACAGATTTGTCACAACAACACAGAAACAGATTTGTCACAACAGACCAGAAACAGATTTGTCACAACAGCACAGAAACAGATTTGTCACAACAACACAGAAACAGATTTGTCACAACAACAGAGAAACAGATTTGTCACAACAACACAGAAACAGATTTGTCACAACAACACAGAAACAGATTTGTCACAACAACACAGAAACAGATTTGTCACAACAGACCAGAAACAGATTTGTCACAACAACACAGAAACAGATTTGTCACAACAGACCAGAAACAGATTTGTCACAACAGCACAGAAACAGATTTGTCACAACAGCACAGAAACAGATTTGTCACAACAGCACAGAAACAGATTTGTCACAACAGACCAGAAACAGACTTGTCACAACAACACAGAAACAGATTTGTCACAACAGCACAGAAGCAGATTAGTCACAACAGACCAGAAACAGACTTGTCACAACAACACAGAAACAGACTTGTCACAGCAGCACAGAAACAGACTTGTCACAACAGCACAGAAACAGACTTGTTACAACAACACAGAAATAGACTTGTCACAACTACACAGAAACAGACTTGTCACAACAGCACAGAAACAGACTTGTTACAACAACACAGAAATAGACTTGTCACAACGGTGCAGAAAGAGACTTGTCACAACAGCACAGAAACAGACTTGTCACAACAGCACAGAAAGAGACTTGTCACAACAGCACAGAAACAGACTTGTCACAACAGCACAGAAACAAACTTGTCACAACAACACAGAAACATACTTGTCACAATATAACATAATATGACTTGTCACAATTAAACATGATATGACAGTCAAATAGATACAGACCTGTCATTATAATCAGTGGCGTCGTGAGGGGGGGGGCGGGGGGGCGGGCCGCCCCGGGTGACACCATCAGGGGGGTGACACCAAAGCCTAAAATTTTACTGTTCGATTTTATGTCAGAAAAACAAAGAATAACCGTTTCTTTCAACTAGAAAGAAAGTAAGAAATACGATGATATACATTAAACACAAAGATTTTTTTTAAAAATCAGTTAACTTGCAATAATGAAAAAAAATTCCAGCACACATACAACACTAAAACAAATAAGAAAAAAAAAGAAACAGTCGCAGCAGAGAGATCTTTAAAAAGGTTGGACATAAAGTCATTAAGGTTTTGACACACTAACAGCATGAATGAATCCCACCTCACTATATCCTCCTCCTTAATGCGGTGGGGGGGGGGTACAATTTTTTTCAAGTTTTGTTTGTTGTTTTTTAAGAAGAGAATTTTGAATTCAATGTCTTTGAGTCAATATTTTGTTATATTTATTAAAGACGTGCAAGCATGGATATGCATGTTTGTAAATAAATAGTCCCCCGGTTACAACGGCCCCATCCCAACTTACGCTGTTTCGTGGTTACAATCGAGCCCATATAAAGAATAATATTACGCGTTATTCTGTATTTTTTAATGTGTTTTTTTTCAACGTTTTTTTTCATGGGGTAACGAATTGTTTTCTCTATTTGAAATCAAAAATTTATTTTTAAAAATATATATTATTATTCTAACCTACAACTTAAGTTTGCGATTTTTTTCATGGCGATGTTTTCAATCAAGTCAGTCAAGCTAAATAAGCTTACAAGTTCCTTATCAATTGTCATATGGTGAGAATATATTCAGTCTTGGTTGTCCAATACGAATTCTAACTAATTTTTGTATTCTTTTCAACTTTGCAAAGTCGCTCTCTGCTGCAGTTTGAAGTCATCATTGAGAGATAGATGCGAATTTCGATGCTACATTTGTAAATAACTAAAATTTAGCTCATTCAAAAGCAGCAAAATTTATTTTTAGCTCTGTGCACCTGTTTTGAGTTTCGCATTGTGCTACTTCCTTTTCCTTCCCTAAGCCTGGGCCTGGACAATAAGTTTTTTAAGAGCTCTGAAAATTGGACTAATTGTGAAGGTAAGCAGTCTTCGAAATTACTTTAATATTCTTCATTAACTTGGCTGCTGCCCATCGAATGGCGTCATTTCTGAGCTCAGAATGGATGCCTTTATATTCGCTTAATCGATGTTGTGGAGCTTCAAAAAGTTTGTCAATGATTACCATAAGTACCATTTTGGTAATATCAAACTGACAGTTTCTCTTCTTTAATAGTATTCTCGATTATTTATAGTCTTTTTTTCCCACGGACTTGTCCTTTCCTTTGTCTTCATATGAATCAAATTAAAAATGCTTTCTTTTAACAAACTCATTGAGAGACTTCAAATACTTTGCCGAAATCAAAGATATTTTCGGCTCTTGAAGGGATAATTTTGTTTTCTGAAATCTCTCTAAAATTGTTTCCCCCAAAATTCAAGTAACATAGCGACTTTAATTTGTTTAAGTTCCTTCCGAAATCTTTCTGCTTCAAGTCAACAGACACGGGTCTGATTTTCGTTCTTATTATTTCTTTCAGTGCTGCAATATTTGTGAGAGTCATGTTGTGTTGTTGTATTGACATAGTATGAGCATGCGAGTTGACTGAGTTTGAAAAACGTGGTTTGTGCTGTGAACGGAAAATATTGTGTAGTCGGGAAGGGAGAGGATGCATGGCTATTAATGTAAGGTTCGCTACGTAAAAGAGGTTGATTCATGATTCATTAAAGATACTTGCTACCCAGACTACAAGGAGTTGAAGCCGTGTGTCTTGACTTGAAAGTTCTTTTTAAGCCACCAAATTCACTTCGATTAGGGCCTCTAATTCCCATAGGCCGGCCCTGCTTACAGTATTATGTCGGGCTGACCATCTTGTGTCAAACAAGGCTTTATTATCTTGTATCACTTCTATGTGTTTTGGAAGTATCTGTCGACGATGAGTAGATGCAACAAGCCAGGTATAAAGATTTTGCTGAAGACAACTGCTCCACGTTTCCCAACCAAGTGAAGGGAATGAGCTGTACAGGGCACTTCCTACTTATAACTGCAGCATTGACTTATGACTGTCTAAGGCATTTTCAGGGATTCATACAAACATTGGCCCATCTTTATTATACATTATGATACCATTTAAATTATTGGGGGCCACTGGCTTTAGTCCGCTCAGCCCCCTCCATTTAATCAACCATTGAGGGACGGGTCAGGCATCTGTGACGATGTGTGACTAGGGGGTGGGTGTGTTTAAAAATGTGACGTCACATCAACAAAAAAAACCCCGCAACTTTAAATAAAAGTCCCCTTAAATATTTGATTGTTTACAATTTATTTAATGACGTTTTCAATGGCTCCCCGCGTGTTACGATACTAGAGTGCATACTTACACTAAACACAAATTTAAATGACAAAATACTTATTTGCAACATGCTAATTTTTATTGAGAAAATTATGGCTTTGGAGAGGGGTGTCTAAGCTTTGTGACGTCATAGCAAAACAAGGGGTTGGGGTTTACGTTTTTGTGACAAAGTATGAAGCGGGTGAAAGGAGGGGGGTGAAAATAGGTAACCTCACGTGACGTCATTTATGGACGCTCCCCTTAAATTATGAAGGGGTGACACCATGAGCTACCGCCCCGGGTGACACCAACCCTAGCGACGCCCCTGATTATAATACATGATCAGACTTGTCACAATTAAACTTAAGCAGACTTGTCACAGTGAAATAGGAACAGATAAATTTGAGTGGGGTGGAAGGTAGAGCAAGTCAAAAGAAACAAACTCAAAACATAATCTTCAGTATAGAATATTACTTTCTGCTCAATTCTTGGCATAGTTTTCCAATGATCCTTTACTAGGCCAAACTTTCAAAAGATTTAAAAACGGATGCTGGGCAACTTATCAAAATAAACAAATAATTAAACTTTGCACACGTACCAACCAACGTACCTTAGAGGGAATATTGTGCATGACACCCTTTTAGTTATTTCTAATATTTCAATAATGTAAACGTTTTCGTTTATTTGAAATTTTTCAAATACATAAAATTCCGTTATTTATCAAGTTTCTGTCATAATGGTATAAATTTTGATACAATATCATTTATCATAGTGCTCCAAAATTGTCAGATTTTTAAAAAATCACTATGCGAGGTATCTTTAAACTATACATTGATTTTGTGTGTGCTACCTTTAAAAAAACCGATACCAATGTGTGTATACACTAATATTTACATTGATACAGTGCGTGGGATCGTTAAAATTTCATTGTGATAGAATGGATATGATCTTAACCTAGCAACTAATAGAATGGATATGATCTTAACCTAGCAACTAATAGAAAAGATATGATCTTTAACTAGAAACAAAACTAGAGGAAGTAAACTTTTTTTAAACAAAAATTCACGTATTTACTGTAATTTATATCTTAAAATAATTATATTAAACACGTTCAAGAAACTTGAATATGAGAAAATATTATGCAAGGGTTTCTATTTCAAATTATGAAATGCATAGAAAAATGAAATAATATAGAGTCTATTAATATTTTTTTTACAAATATTCATATGCTTACTTCATTTTATTCCAAGGAACTGGTATCGAGTTAAACTTTTCCAGGTTTAAATAAAGCGTGAAAGTTATTATGTCATTATGGGCCAATTCTAATCACATGACCCAGACTATTGAAACGGGACATTGTCATTGCTGTACCCAAATTTGACCTTCCTTGAAAGGCTACATGCAGGTCTTAAATAGACTTAATACGATAAGAACCCCACGCCTTTCTCTGAATATTCCACAGTGCTAATGTCAGTAGATGGTAGAGACGAAGTTGGTTCATTGATAGCACAGTGCGTGCTTGGCGTACCCTACCTAGTGATGTACAAGTGGTCTGGCACATAAACAAAGGTCTTTATGGAGGGCTCACAATTTTTTTTAAAAAAATCAAATAAATAAATTGAGACACAGGAAGATCATGGAAGTTCCAAATCTCGGACTAAAGTTCGTACTTGGGTCAACGGTCAAGATGTGATGATGAGACAATGTGTATTCGATAAACTTTGCAGAAAATGTGGGGGGGGGGGAAACATGTTTTATAGAAATTAAAGTGTAGTGAAATTTTCTTCAATCATTATTTGTGTACTTAAAAAATATTTTATAAATTCAGTAATAACAAATTAAAATAAATATCTTCAGATTTCGTTTCATTTTCATTATAGTGAATTCGTTCGTTGCTTTCTGCAGCAATGCTCGATTAAATAACGGATTAACTACAGAATTGATCAATGTCCTATTCCTGCAAAAATAGATATGCTAAGGAAACTACTCCTAGGAATTACGAACCTTTCGACCCCATCATACATCATATAAAGTAATTTGGAACATGCTAATTTTCAATTAGAAAAGATGGGTTTTTGGTAGAGTGGAGGGATCAAAGGCTTTTTGACGTCATATTGGAGAGGGGGGTCTAAGTTTTTGTGACAGAGTGTGACAAGGGGGTGGGGGAATACTCAAAAATTGCTGACGTCATTCATTCATGAATGGCTCCTGAATTTTTTTTTTAACATCGTGTTTTTCATGTTTTAATTATTGAAGAAATACAATAGAACATTCAAATTGTATTGTCTTCAACACTGCATGAAGGGGCCGTCCATACATGACGTCGCACGCCTTGGTGTGGGGGGCGAGAAGGGTCACGCATTAAGACGATGTAACGATGTAAGACAAGGGGAGGAGTTGTGTTTAAGAAATAAACATCACATCAAAATGTGCTACTCTAAATAAATGTTCCTCTTGATTGCTTACAATTTATTTAGTTTCATTTTCAATGGCTTCACACGTGTTACGATATTTGAGTGCAGACTTACACAAAATACATATTTCAATGAAAAAAATGTAATTTGAAACGTGGTAATTTTCAATAAACTTTTAGGGGGTGGGTCAATCAAAGCTTTGTGACGTCATATTTAACAGCGGGGTTTCAGTTTTGTAACGAGGAGGAGGGGGTGGGGTTAAAATACGGCCAAAATCGCGTGACGTCATTCATGGACGACCAAAAAACTTTTAAAATATAACAATATAAGCAGTGAAATCACCATTTCGTTTTGTTTATACAACGGCTGAGTCAACGTTTGGCGAAAGAAAAACTTCTGCTAATTTCAATCAGACGGATATATTTTAGCAATGTGTGAACGTTTGGTCTGAATCAAATATTAATTACTTTTGAATAATTAAAAGTTCAGAATTTCCTTTGCATTAGATTTTAAACATTATTGCATATCAGTCTTGACTCAGTCACGGATGCCGTTTGCAGTCTGAGCGGTTTACGTATTGTATTTCGTATTGTGCACTTTAAATTTGTTGTGGGTTCGCACGGAAATTCAGTGGAGACCCCCCTCCCCCGTACGCATCCATACGCAAAATGCCTTTTTTTATTTTGAAGACCCCACCTCCCCCCTGCTTTCGTACGTAATATATTGATGGCCGATGGCCCCTTTCCATGAATGAAGTATTTTGATTTTTTTCCTTCATTTTCTTTCTTACTCTTAGCAGTTGACACTTTTCTGGGTGGAAGGACATACTCCAGTTAGTTTCCCATTTTATTAATTCATCTAAGTCTTTTTGTAAAATTTTGCCATCTCGTTCTGACTTTTGTTCCTGTTGAGATTTTTTTTTAGTTAGATCAGTTCCATTAGAACCCTTTCTGTCTCAACCAAATGTGGAGAAGCGGTCTCATATTATCTGAGATTTTGTACAAAGCTATTTCAATGTCTATTGAGTATGAGCGCTAAACACTGCAGCTAACGCTACAGCTGCCGGAGTCGTAATTTGTTTCGCAATGACGAGGGCTTAAGAGTGTAAATGAATATTCGATGTTTCATTTACAAATTTACAAAATATATTGCCAAATTTCAAATATTTGATGTAAATAATGACTTGTCCTTTGCAAAGGGGCCATCAGATTTTTATAAGAAATCTAAATTTGATTAAAAATGTTATTTTTTAAAGTCAGAGTTGTCAACAAAATGGTGCAGTGGCTTCAGAGTGGCTGCTCTTTTGTTGAAATTAGTTGAGTTTTTGATTTGTCACCCTGTTTTAGTTGATGTGTTGCTCTAATTTTTCAATATTTACGAATGCAGCAAACATTTAGTATTAAATATATTATCTTCTATTTCTTAAAGTTTCAAAGTAAATTTTATTATATTACTAGGTTTTAAGGCTGTTGGCGATTAATTTAAAATTAATATTTAGATTTTGAAAGATTAACGATTAATTAATCATTAATATCGATTAAAGTCAAAAATTAAAATTTATGATGTCATAAGTAATACTTATTTAGATTTTCAACAAGAACGTTTAATAACACTGTAATGTCTCCTTTATATGTCAACTTTTAACCAACTACACAAGACAAGTGTGTTGACATTATTTGGTTCAAGTGTTTCTAATTGACAATTTAACCAGCCGGGCTGAAGAATCAACATGGAACTTAGTGTTCATTAAGTTTCCACCATTGTAGAGGGTTAATAGATTAACTTTCATCTCCATTTTGTAACGCAGTAATTCATCAGAAGAACTGCCATCATTTTCTGTCTCTGAGTCCATTACTATCATTAGATTAATACGCTTTTCATTTGGTTTGATAAGTAGGCGAAGTGTTTGAACCATGGTAGGCAAAATTTATCAACATTTTGAACATTCCCGTCAGTCAATAGTTTAAAACTAAATATGTTCGTGTTACCATCAGGAAATTTATTATTTATCAGCCGTTTTTTTACTTCCAATAATATGAATGTGATTTATCGTTAACATATAATTCGATTAATCTAGAAAATAATTATTAATTTCCGCAATTTTATGTCACCCTTATGTTTAGACAATGTATAATGCCGATAATATTAAATGTTTCACGATATTACTCAAATAGTTCATGTTAAATACATTATAAAATATTACAACAATGTTTCTTAGACAGACATTTAAATTATATTAAGGAATTTTTATATTTTGTTTACAAAATTTCTTCATTTATTATTTTGTTTAAATGACAAGTCGCTAATGTAAAAAAAATTTAACATTTCTGCCAGAGTTCTGAGATGTGTTACTTCCTGCCCACTACACCACCAGTGTTCCCACTACCACTGTGGAATGGGCACACAGCGTCATTCTTCTGTTCGGGATGCTCAGACCTCAGCCACAAAGACTTGAGACCTGTTGATGAGAAAATTGTTTACTGTTGTATTAACACTATAATTTTAAAAATCGTTAATTACCCAATTTAGCTAATTTTCGCCGACTTTTATCAGAGAAATGTGAGAATCGGTTAATAACTTTCATAGTTAAAATGTCTCAACAAAATATTACTTTGAACTTCGTCTGTCAGTAATATTTCAACTTTAACTTACCAGCTACTGCTGTTTGAAAGCCGGCGTTGTAATCACAGGCCACCTCGTTGTTGACATAGTTTGACCTGTCGTCTGTGTAACCATCACTCTGACCAGGTCCACCCACAAGGGCGCCGTACAGGATGTGGACATTGGGCTCTTTGCCGGACTGAACAAATGGCCCACACGGAGCAGGCAGGTTGGGGCATGAGCTGTGAGTCATGAATCAAATATGAGGTCAAGAGATCTACAGTTCAATTTGACAGCCATTACGTTTGTTTTTATGGAGGTTTTAAAATTACTAGAGCTCATGTTATAGTTTCTCAAACAGACATGTTGTTTAACTTCATGGCCTAATAAAGTCCGTGTTGTTTACTTCATAAATTTATGGTTTTGCAATATCAACAATGATTATCCATTGATCTAATTACCTGGATCTATGGTGGGGTCTAAGTGGATACTTGTCACCAAATCCAACGACGTAACTAAATCCAGTGTCACCAAAGGCGTAGTGGATCTGACACATAGCCCAACGTCTGTACTCTGTTGGATTGATGCCAGCATCTGCTGCCACCAGTGCCGCCATCGCCATGTTGGCTTCAAGTGAGTAGAAACATTTGCAAAAATAGAAACATACCATTGCGATACCAGTTTACGATAGATCATACTTGGGTTGTTGTTTTTTTTCTTTTTGGTTTAACTGAATCAATCGATTCATACAGTAGTATATTCTACTAGTAAATAGCGATGATGAAATGTCATGGTTACTTACAAGAATACCTCAGTGATCCCCACTCTAGTCTGAAGGCCAAGCCTTTAGGCGAGTAAGGAATGGAGCCACCAGGGAACCAGAACTTGTAGGAACCTTCCACAGCAGTTTTGTATTTTTCATCTTTCGTTAATTTGAACAACATCACCTTGGAGAAATAAATTGTTTAAATCAGCCTTCAATCACAATGTGTATATACAATAGGTTATTCAATTGTTTCAATCAGCTTTCAATCACAATTTGTATATATAATAGGTTATTCAAGTTAACAAAACCAAAGTTCACATTTTATGACATTGAAAATTGCAAGATATCGATATCATCATATATATTTGAAGAATTTTTTCAATGAAACGTTTCCAACTTTTTAAAAAATTGAAGCTGAACTTAAAATTACCGTATACACTCGTTCTAAAACCGACCTTTTTGGACAAAATCTAGGGGGTGGGGCAAGTTAGGGGGTCGGCTTATGAGCGGGTCAAAGGTGATTTCTGCATGTATATATTGAATTTCGGTGTTTTTAATGTAGATCATCAAGGTCCTTTTTCACATTGTACAAGATTCGACTGCTTTACCAGAATTCCCCACTGTTTTTTTTTACATACCGGCAACTCTTGACTAACAAATAGCACAGACAAGACAGACGTATACACTTTCAATACTTTTCTCTTCCAAAAGAGTGTGTGTGTGTGGGGGGGTCGGCTTATGAATGAACGGGCAATAGAATGAGTATATACGGTGTTTTGAACAGATGTGAGGAATGAAATAAAAGTTTAGAAATGCAATGTTTCTCAATCCACTTTAGATGTAGTACTGGTTTGTTGTACATTGCATAATATCCCTTACTCTCCATTCCTACATCATAAGCACATGAACAACTCACGCATCAAAGACAAGAGATACAATTTTCTAACACGGTACAGTTAGTTCTAATGAATATTAGGGTGGACTTGTTGCTGTCTACCACACCAAGTAAGGTGTTCAAGGTCACGTAAGGTCAATACCTGGTTGACGATGGTCTTGTCATCCCAAGACATTCCCCAGGCGGGGGCGGGGTCAAAGTATTTCTCCGCCACTGCCAGGTACTTGGCGTCGTTGGTCACTTGGTACAACCACAGGGAGCCCCAGCAAAGTTCATCGGTCAGGTTGTAAGACCTAGGAGATCAATGTTGTATATGATTTTGGACTAATCGATACTCATACACGAATTAATCAACTAAAACTTGTATGCAGTTTAATGAGAAACGCAATTTTTAAACTGAAAAAATATTATTTTTAAATCCTTTGTATTAACTCGTGGTTTTTGGGTTGATCGTTTGCCAAAAACACTTTGGATCAATTTTAACCTACTTCACGTATGCTAGCGAGCTGAACTTTTGAAGGAATACTCGTGTCGACGATAAAAATGATCTATCAAAATTTCAGATCGATCGAATGTACTGTAATTAAATTAATGACTTTTTAGTTTATCTCTATGTATCTCTATGTATCTCTATGTATCTCTATGTATCTCTATGTATCTCTATGTATCTCTATGTATCTCTATGTATCTCTACGTATCTCTATGTATCTCTATGTATCTCTATGTATCTCCATGTATCTCCATGTATCTCCATGTATCTCTATGTATCTCTATGTATCTCTATGTATCTCTATGTATCTCCATGTAGCATGTACATTTTGGTGCTAGAGTGTCGCGGTGCGTATTATCTTGAAATAAACATGACCTACTTAATTACAAAAATTAACATATTTGTATACGAGCATGCCCTACTTGTAAAATGCAGCAGCCGCAGGCACTGAATCACTGTAAATTCCCCGGTGATCGTTTCCAAACTCCCAGAGTTGTTTTGCGTGTTCAAGGAGAGTGGCCGAGTAAGCAGGATCTAATGGGTGTAGGAAGGGTAGATATATATAGAGAGATAAAAAAATGTTGTTGCTGCTGCCAGAGGATGAGAAAAGGAGATAGGGGAAGCGATGTATCAAAGGTAGCAATATTTTTATTTGAATGAGCGGCTATTTTCGCCTACCTGTCGATGTTTACGTGGACTTTGTTGGCTAAACATCACCCCACCTCTTGGAGGCGCAAACCATTAGTTTTGCAAAATTCCGAAGCAACGGTTCAGTGGTATTTTTTTATTATTTTAAAGGCGCGATGCTAGAAAGAAAAAGAAACCTTTGGTTTTGAAGACGAGAGATCCAATGGCGAAAGCAGCTGCTGTTTCCATGGCAACGTCTGTACCAGGCTTAGCGGGGGTTATCTTGTAGGCGGGGCGAGCCATGGTCATTTGTTCTGGCGGTCCCCAGTAGTTGTGGTCCGACCCACCGTCTCCCACCTGAGTGTGAATATATCAAGTCAACGTAACCAAAATGAGCATTGTCACGGTCAGATGTTATGGTGTGAGAATGACTGAGCGAAAACGTAGGGTGAATGATAAACAAAGCGTGAACACCCGTGGACTTGAATACTCGCTCACCGGGTGTTCACAGGGGAGTGTGTAGAGATGTCAGGTGAGAGTGTCAAATGAGGGAACAGTGTGTAATAAGCAGGCAGAGGGACGAGGGAGGACAGATACAATTTTTTGAGCGTGGACCAGGACGGTCATGTTTTTGTCGATATGTTGAGAGAGAGACAAACACAGTGAATGTATTCTATGCTAGCTGCTACACTATATTGCTATGGATATACATATGTCTATATATGTTGTAAATAAACGTCATTTTCTCTGTTGAGTTCAAGTCTCGTGACTACTTTTACAACTATACTGTACGCCTGATGTTATATCTGTGGTCAAAAAGGGTGGACCTAAAAAAAAACCTAGACAGCGAGTCCGCCACAGTGGGGGCCCCGTCAAACTTGTTGAGCTGATGTGTTGTAGCCACATCTTCGTGCCTGGAGACCAACGCTGCAGACAACTTCTTGGTAACAACCCTGCCAGCCACATCCTCGTGGCCAGAGACGACCACTGTCAGTCAGACATCGAGAACCAGACAACCAGAACCAGACTACGAGAACCAGACGAGAACCAGACAACGAGAACCAGACAACGAGAACCAGACAACCAGAACCAGACTACGAGAACCAGACAACGAGAACCAGACAACGAGAACCAGACAACGAGAACCAGACAACGAGAACCAGACAACGAGAACCAGACAAAG
>MUZC01004414.1:793172-831315 GCA_002072015.1 Radix auricularia | reverse complement strand
GGATATTATAGAAAATTTGTCCCAGACTTCGCTAACATCTCTAGTATACTGTCAGATTTAACTAAGAAGGGAAAACCGGAAAAGGTGCAATGGACTAGCCAATGTACGGAAGCACTTGATAAACTGCAAAAGGCTTTATCCACGCAACCAATCCTTATGCTGCCAGATCTAACACGGGAGTTTGTAGTCAGAACGGATGCGAGTGAGTCCGCAATAGGGGGATGCTTAATGCAGGAACGAGAGGGACTACTACATCCTATAGCGTATGTAAGTAGAAGACTTTTACCGCGTGAGACCCGATATGCGGTAATTGAAAAGGAATGTTTGGGGGTCGTTTGGACGGTCAAAAAATTTTCAAGATATCTTTTTGGTAGTCACTTTACAATAGAGACTGACCACAAACCATTGACTGTGCTACATACAGCTAAGACCATTAATAATAGAGTTGCGCGCTGGGCGTTAACATTACAAGAGTACAAATTTACAATCAGACCTATTCCAGGGGCTGATAATACATTGGCGGACATACTTAGCAGACAATGGTAGAGAACCGTTTAATTGAGCTACTTGCGTCGTTTATCTATAACATGTTTAACATATGAATTACTTGTTAACTTTTAGCTATGTGTTTTCTCTTATGAATCTGATTCCTATAATTCATAAATTCTGTTATTAGACTATAGAGAAACGACTGGTCTATAGCATGCAACATCCACTATGTGAACATGTAATAATTTGATGAGAACAATAACTTTAAGGGCTAAAAGTTTTCTTTGCACATGTATATATTGTTTAACTAAGAATGTGATTGATATTGATAACATGCATGTTTAAACTTAAAATGTCAACCTTTCATTTTTTGCATTGATTTTATAAATCATGTATTTTGAATAGTAATAAGCTTTGCTTCCCTCGAGTGTGAGGTATTGTGGTAGAGTAGTGGTACAAACAGTACGAAAACCTGTTGGTTTTTCACATTGTACACCCGGATTAGTTATTCAGTTATGAGATTTTATGGTTTAGAAATGTACCATTTCTTCTGAAATGTTACATAGCAAGCATTTCACATGTGATTATTCCAAATTTTGCAAGGACTAGTTGTTATTGATATCTTAGTGTGGAAGTTTGGTATTGGGATTAAAGCACACACCAAAACATAAACACCATATTCATTGTATAAACTCGCGACATTCTTGCTAAGGTCGCTCGTGAGGAGGGGGGTGTCACTGTCAGATGTTATGGTGTGAGAATGACTGAGCGAAAACGTAGGGTGAATGATAAACAAAGCGTGAACACCCATGGACTTGAATACTCGCTCACCGGGTGTTCACAGGGGAGTGTGTAGAGATGTCAGGTGAGAGTGTCAAATGAGGGAACAGTGTGTAATAAGCAGGCAGAGGGACGAGGGAGGACAGATACAATTTTTTGAGCGTGGACCAGGACGGTCATGTTTTTGTCGATATGTTGAGAGAGAGACAAACACAGTGAATGTATTCTATGCTAGCTGCTACACTATATTGCTATGGATATACATATGTCTATATATGCTGTAAATAAACGTCATTTTCTCTGTTGAGTTCAAGTCTCGTGACTACTTTTACAACTATACTGTACGCCTGATGTTATATCTGTGGTCAAAAAGGGTGGACCTAAAAATCCCCCTAGACAGCGAGTCCGCCACAAGCATGAGTGTCACTTACTGAAACCATTTCAAATTAATTTTTGAAAGTGTAATTATAGACACATCAAGTGAACTAGGTCAGTCTAGAATCTAGAGTCTAGAGCAGCACCTACGACTTGTCTAAAGTTGTAAATTATACTATCTGCCCAGGCGAAAATCTAAGTCAGTGAAAATGTGTCTTGACATAAACTACTTGAAGAACACACCACATGGACATAAACTTCTTGAAGAACAAACCAACCTTGACATAAACTACTTGAAGAACACACCAACCTGGACATAGAGCTCATCGGGTTTAGTGTGACACTTGAGCAGGTAGTCCAGTGGCCATTTGATACAGTCCAGCAGGTAATCTTCTTGTCCTGCGGCTTTGTAAGCATCCGAATACATGAGGTAACCCCATCCCAGTATGCCAGCACTGTAGGCCATGGGGAAGTTGAACTTGATGTGGTCACCGGCTGAAAGGTCGAAAAAAATTTAAAATACAAGATACACAAACAAATTGTGTAAACAAAACAATAAAATAAAGCCTTAATCGACTAATACAAAAGTAGACGTTTCAGCCAATGGGCCGTCAGCAAATGACGTCACGCACGTAGGGCGGAGGGGGGTCCCCTCATTTGTGACTGTATGACGAGGTAGGGGGGATTTAAGAATTGCGACGTCACGTCAAAAAACGCTACTTTAAATGAAAATTTCCCTGAAATATTCGATTTCTTACTATTTATTTTATGCCATTTCACATAACTTCACGCGTGTTAGATATTATTGTACAGCCTTACACTAAATATATATTTAAATAACAATAACGTGATTTGAAACATGGTCATTTTCAAATAGAAAATACGCTTGTAAAGGGAAGGTCACAGCTTTGACAATGTTTTTGTGACGAAATGGAGGGGGGGGGGTGAAAATCTTCTAAAATCTCGTGACGTCAATCGTGGACAGCCCCTGAGGCCTACTTATAATAATATACAAATTGGGACAACTCAAACTCGTTGTTTTAGACTACCTTAATTTATTCTATTTTATATGCTATTGTATTACTCCAAAATGTTACTTTGTGTCCTTAGTAACATGGATGATTGTGTCCTTAGTAACATGGATGATTGTGTACTTAGTAATATGGATGGGATTGTGTCCTTAGTAACATGGATGATTGTGTACTTAGTAACATCGATATGATTGTGTCCTTAGTAACATCGATATGATTGTGTCCTTAGTAACATCGATATGATTGTGTACTTAGTAACATTGATAGAATTGTGTACTTAGTAACATCGATATGATTGTGTCCTTAGTAACATCGATAGGATTGTGTCCTTAGTAACATGGATGATTGTGTCCTTAGTAACATCGATATGATTGTGTACTTAGTAACATTGATATGATTGTGTACTTAGTAACATTGATATGATTGTGTACTTAGTAACATCGATATGATTGTGTCCTTAGTAACATCGATATGATTGTGTCCTTAGTAACATCGATGGGATTGTGTCCTTAGTAACATCGATATGATTGTGTCCTTAGTAACATCGATATGATTGTGTACTTAGTAACATCGATGGGATTGTTAAAACGTGTTTACGCGATATTTTTTTATCTAAAGTGTCACATTTCAGATCAAACATCCGGTGACCAGTGGTCATTCTTCTTATGAACCAGCCTAAGGATGGGACACTGATGACCTCTGATCCAATGCATCTGGTTTAATGTCTACAAAAAAGAACCCACCATCATACCACCCCCCTGTCAGGTCCACGCCTCCGTCTCCATGGTCACCGAGAGCGGAGTCGCCTCTCCAGGGGATACGGTTTGTTGGTGGAAGCTTTCCTGACCGCTGGGCTTCATAAAACAAGATGGACTTGTAGAGGACATCGTTGTAGTTGTACTTGGAGTTGTCGGCTGGTGAAGAAGATAAAGATAAAATTGAAGATGCTGGAGTCTATTGATATTATTGATTTGAAATGACTTGTAATGTAATCTAGAATGATTTACCTTTAATTAAAAAAAAAAGTCGACATTCTTTGTTGGAAATTGCGTTTAAATACTCATTCGAGTTTTTATTACTTGTTATTTCTATTAGCCACTTGGTGCAGAAGAAATGAGTGACGGGGCTGAAATTTAACCTTTCTCCCTGTTAAAAAAAAAAAAACCCTACAATAACACTGCCGATCTCCATAATAAATGACATGTACAGCGAGGAAAGGTTTTCAATTTAAAGTCGAAGTTCTTCAGTTTAAAATTACTGGAAATTTCTTTTGAAAAGATTCATATTTCCACTATGAATAGGCAGTTGAAATCTTACATCTACAATTACATCGGTAAACACAACAACATCCACACCCACACCGTCAAACACAGCACCCACACTCACACCGTCTTACTATTTTTAGCTGGGGTGACGTTGAAATGATCTTTTCCCATGTTGACCAGCAACGCTTGGGCCGTTGGTGCAGGGGCGCCTCCCTCATAGTTACCGAAAAATCTGAATTTAATCAAAACATTATGCACTTTGGAGCACTAACATGGATGACTTGAGAAAGGGGCGTGTCAATGGTAACAAACACATCAAGTAGCAAAATCAAACAATTAATTTTAGTCCTTGTTATTGTTGATTTGTCAAATTAAGTTGGATAAGATTATTCTATGGATCATCCGAATAAATTGAATAAATTGAAATCTGTTTTATTATTGGATGGTACATTTATAATTTAGAATATAACTCAGCGCAAATTTCAACTAAAGCGACAGTGTACAAGACCAATCTCTTTCCAGGAATCTAAAGTGACAGTGTACAACAAGACCAATCTCTTTCCAGGAATCTAAAGTGACAGTGTACAACAAGACCAATCTCTTTCCAGGAATCTAAAGGATTTCTTGAAGGAAACAACCGTCAATGAAATTTAGAATAACATATTTAATTAGTCAATATTTAAAATTCACAAACCGCAGGACGAACATGATGGTAAATTTCAAAGACTAGAAGAACAGTAGAATCTGGTTATTTTGCTGTTCAAATTTTAATGGAAAATGTATCCCCAAATTTGTATTAGTTTTCATTGCATGGCAGTGGGTTTTTATTGCTTGACAGTGGGTTTTTATTGATTGACGGTGGGTTTTTATTGATTGACGGTGGGTTTAAATTGATTGACAGTGGGGTTTTATTGATTGACGGTGGGTTTTAATTGCTTGACAGTGGGTTTTTATTGATTGACAGTGGGTTTTTATTGATTGATGGTGGGTTTTTATTGCTTGACAGTGGGTTTTTATTGATTGACGGTGGGTTTTTATTGCTTGACACTGGGTTTTTATTGATTGACAGTGGGTTTTTATTGCTTGACAGTGGGTTTTTATTGATTGACGGTGGGTTTTAATTGCTTGACAGTGGGTTTTTATTGATTGACAGTGGGTTTTTATTGATTGATGGTGGGTTTTTATTGCTTGACAGTGGGTTTTTATTGATTGACGGTGGGTTTTTATTGCTTGACAGTGGGTTTTTATTGCTTGACAGTGGGTTTTTATTGATTGACGGTGGGTTTTTATTGATTGACAGTGAAATTCCATTTGCCTCCATTTTAAAACTGAAACCTATCGAGAGTACATTATTTTTCATCCAAAACCAGGGACAAGTGTAATGTAAATTGTAAATAAAATCCTTGCTCAAATATTTGAAGCCCAGTTAGCACACGTTTAAATACTGTCGTCCACTTGGCGCACTTACTTCAGACTTAGCTGACTCCCAGTATGATACACCGCGTCCTGTCCTTTGTTGGCGATGATCCAGTTATAACCATCAGGGGAGTGGTAGATGGGGTCTCCAATAAAAACCTAGTTTGAGAAGAGGATCAGAATAATAGTTCAACATTTTGAAATTCTGTTTAACCATCTTAAAATACTTTTTTCTTATTTTAAACATATTAAATAAATACTTTTAAAATTCATAATTTTGTTTTAAGGGAATGAACTAAAAGTCTAATAAAATTACTGTGTTCTCAACAATTTTTAGCACTTATAAATTTAGTAAGACAAAATAATATTGTAGACGTAAAGTTAATGTATTTTTCAAATTTCTATCATTTGTAAACATTTGATAAACATTGAAATAATGTGTGTGAAACTTTAAATAATTGGTAAGAAATTATTTATTACCGTTTATTATGTCATATTTTAAAGTCGAACTTGTAAAATATAATCACTATTTTAAATGAGGAAAACCTACTTATTTTAAATTATTTGTTTAACATAAGATCTAGACAAAAATACACTTTTTAAAAAGTCGATCAAGTTATTGAAATGACCAATTCATTTAGGAATAACTATTACAATTTTTTTCTACATCAAATAGTGCCATAACCTTTCAATGAAAAACAGATTCCTAAAATAGCCAACTTTACAAAATACATATTAAAAATTAATTTTCATTAACATCCATAACCTGTACACGTGTGAATTTATGCGAACATTTAGATAAACGGACAGGTTGAATTGTGAAGTTGCGTAAAATTGGTAAAAAATAATTTTTAAAACTTCATTCCATTGAATGGTTCATTTTATCCTGACCATATAATAATGTGATCATAAATCTTGAGTTCAAATGTTCCACTCTCGGCATTTCATTATTGAAATTCACATATAGTCTCTGATTTTGCCTGGAGATTTTGTAAGTTTGCTAAGAAAAAGAAAAATACAAGCAGACAGACTTACGTCCATCTTAGTGACCGGTTTGCTGAAAGTGATGTTTGCCAGCCAACCCATGATGTTCTCAGAAACATCAAAATCAAATTCACCTTCAAAACGGTTTCCCCAGTCAGTTTTTACCGTCATGGCGGCCTGGGCACCTTCTCCGGTGTATGGAATGACTGGTTATGTGGAATAAAAGAGATATTCTTCCAACAAAATTATTTACAGAATTTTAGTACATAAAGATTTTATCCTCTTGTTTAAAATTCAGAAAAAATATTACGTCATGAATCCAAACATAAATAGCTAACAATGTCTGATTTTTAACAGTTTTACTCTGAAAGCATTTTCGAAAGTTAATAAAAAAAAAATTTTAAACAAAAATAAATAAATCATAATTAGATTTTAGAATAGTTTTAAATTCTATTTGAATTATTTGTTGCACAGGATGCCAATTTTCTCCCCATTTTTAGTTTATTTAAATTTTTTATATTTATTTTATCTTAATTAATGCATTAAAAAATTTCCTTACGGCTTTTGAGATTTTCGTGTAAAGACATTTAATTTGTAGATCTAAACTCTTTGTTCATTTTATTGTCAATATATATATATGGGTTGTACCGGATTTTGACTCCGGCTCTGGTTGGTCAGATTTCCCTTTGTAAAACCGGCTACGGCCGGATTTCAAAGATTTGAATCCGGTACAACCCTAATATTAATGTTTTAAAAAAGACTAGGGACTATCTCATGCAATAAATGATTCAATCTGACACAACAGCTTATTCAATGCAGCAGGAACTAACGATGCTATACAACGGTACAGTGACGTAGAGTCTCTCACCTGGTTTAGGAGACGTTGTTGTGCCGACAGTTTGACCAGGCCCGGCTGAAAATGTCAGATATCGGGTTCAAAAATACACCACACAATTTTCTTTACATTTCAAAAAATAATATATTGTTGCATTAAATTTCAAACTTCAATCTAAAATTGCTTCTTGATTTGAAACTCAACAAAAGAATTCAGATAATATAAGATAAAAGTCATACATATTTCATTTTGAATATTCAGTATCTAGGACATTGCGCATGTAAGTTTTGACACAAACTTTAGATCCACACCAATGATTACCTGTAACAGCTTGACCTGGCGTGGTTCCTTCATGGTGACCCCCGTCAGGTGACCCTTCTAAAGTGGCTGTCAGTTTGGGGGATATGTCCCCGTTAGCTAAACAAAAATAATTTCAACTAGCATTAATACAGATAGTCATATTTTTAATCACTTCTTATAGTCATGAAATTCTTGTGTTAAAGATACAAACGTTTTCACGCCAAGATTTACTATACACAGATCTTAAACATTTTACATCTGAAAGTGGAAATAAAAAAAGATCCCAAAGTTTATCATTGAAGCTGATAATAATTATTTAGGTAGCCTTAAGTCACCTGGTTAGGGTTACGAAATAGTTTATTGTTGAAAAATTAAAAATATTTTGTAATTGGATTTGTGAAAATATTTCTTAAGTTTAAAAAAAAAAATGTACTGACCATGACCTTGAATGTTGAAACACAAAGTGTCTCCCACGTGCTCATCTTTGTTCCAGTCCTTGTTGTGTAGGACATAAACTTTCCCGCCATCTCTTGTTTCTGTGATGTCGGCAGCCCAGACCTGGAGCATACAACAGACCGTTATCGACGTCATCGAGCCATTTCAACACTCAAAATATTATGGTTGGGAAATTCTCGTATCTCAGCTTAAGGAGATCAGAGTTTGATAAACGAGGGAGTCAGTTACGTCAGATTTGGGCAGCAATTACGTCATTCTAGATTCAAATTGGTCATAGACTAACATTTGCTATAACAAAGTCAGTGCTAGATATAGACTTAGCCAGAAATAAGAGATGATTGCTTCTCGGTCCTTGTGTTATAATGTTATTAGTTCTTAAACCTCTTCAAACAAAGTGACGTCGATGCTGGCTATGGACAGGTCAAAGGTCAGATATACCATCACAAACTTCAAAGTTAACTAGATATAGACTTTTGGAGGTCTCAGATTAACGCGATGTGTACTTAACATCAATGTTAGCTGTAGGTTGGACAAAAGTCAGATATCAATACAGTATGTACTTTTTTACTTACGTCAACGCTAGCTATGGGCTGGTCAAAGGTCAAAGTAACCGTCCATGAATGTATCTCTTGTGTTATATCAAAACAAACGTTGGCTTCAAACCCTCCACTCCAGTGATGTGTTATGGGGACGTCCACTCTGGCCCACAGGGGAACCAGCGTTACCGTCAGCAGAAGTAAGACAAGCGATCTGAACACGAGCACAAACATTATGTAAACAACACTACTAGGAACATCATGTAAACCACACTACTAGGAACATCATGTAAACAACACTACTAGGAACATCATGTAAACAACACAACTAGGAACATTATGTAAACAACACTACTAGGAACATTATGTAAACCACACTACTAGGAACATCATGTAAACAACACTACTAGGAACATCATGTAAACAACACAACTAGGAACATCATGTAAACAACACAACTAGGAACATCATGTAAACAACACAACAGGGAACATTATGTAAACAACACTACTAGGAACATCATGTAAACAACACTTCTAGGAACATTGTGTAAACAACACAACTAGGAACATCATGTAAACAACACTACTAGGAACATTATGTAAACAACACTACTAGGAACATCATGTAAAAAACACAACTAGGAACATCATGTAAACAACACAACTAGGAACATCATGTAAACAACACAACAGGGAACATTATGTAAACAACACTACTAGGAACATCATGTAAACAACACTACTAGGAACATTATAGTAATCATTTTGAAAAACTTCAAAGAGGAATATCACAGATATCATCTTGTATAAACACAAAATGTAATAGATGGTATGTTGCTAACAAGACACATCTGAATTGTGAAATCTTGAATGGTGAGAATTGAGGCAAGCCTTGATGATGACAATCGTTTCGTTTATAGCATATTTGTCCATGACTTTGATATGTCTTTAGTGCTTTTAGCAAGCAGGGCTATGTCATCAGCATATTCAAGGTACTGGAGAAGAAAGGTGTTTATAAGGACTGGGTGAAAGGAGGTGGTGAGGCAGGCCAAAGTCCTACATGGGCTGTAATGGAAGGAGGTTGTGAGGGAGGCCCAAGCCCTACATGGGCTGTAGTGGAAGGAGGTTGTGAGGCAAGCCCAAGCCCTACATGGTCTGAGTGGAAGGAGGTTGTGGGGGAGGCCCAAGCCCTACATGGGCTTTAGTGGAAGGATGTTGTGATGTAGACCCAAGCCCTACATGGGCTGAGTGGAAGGAGGTTGTTAGGGAGGCCCAAGCCCTACATGGGCTGTAGCGCCACAGGGATGGATGGATAATTGTCCATACAAGTCCATCCTGCTTCTCGCATCCTTATCTTCGAAACTAAGCCTAAATAATTTATTATAATTTAAAATTTTCTTCAATGTTTCTTTGTTGTCACATTCCCTCAATTATTTGGATTACTGTTCCATAATATTGTTTATTTGCTTTAAAAAGTTACACGAAAGTTACTTCTTGCAGTCCATCGGAACTTTCAGAAAGGACTCTAAAGTGAGCACGCTCAAATATATGAATTTCTTAAAGGTCACAGCAGAGAGAACTGGGACCAGAAAATGGAGGCTAATTGAATCCATTTTTTATGCTTTATCAAAATATTTAACGACTGTTTGCTATCGCCCATTGTTTAGAAGCATTTTATAATAGTTTTGAAAAAATAAAATGTTTGCTAATGATAAGCGCAGCTTCCATTTATTCATAGAAATTACCGTGCCACACACTGCTCAAAAACGCACACAAGTAAAACTTTAAGACAACGAAACATTTTTTTAAATATCATCTTTTTTTTAGATATTCTACATTTTCTTCCCAACCATCTCCACCCCAGTACTCAATACAAAGGAATTGGTATTATGAACAAATACGAACCAAAAGTCTGCCATCAAGGAAGTATTTCATTGATTATCTTACGACACCAATGTTATGTGAAACATGCCATCAAGGAAGTATTTCATTGATTATCTTACGACACCAATCTTATGTGAAACATGCCATCAAGGAAGTATTACGACACCAATGTTATGTGAAACATGCCATCAAGGAAGTATTACGACACCAATGTTATGTGAAACATCCTATAACTGGCACGCGACACAACAAATGTAGTGGAATAGCTGAAAAGTAGCTATATACTATTTCCACCCCAAAAAAAAATCTTTAAAAAAATATGTTTGAATTTGACTCAATACCTCGTGCTAAATTGAATGACATACCTCATGACACACAATTGACTCAAATGATGGTCGCTTTGTTAGCGCTGGTTCTTAAAAAGATACAGTATTGGCGTGTATTAATGCATGGACATTTATACCTCGACACTGCAGCATTAGCATGACGTCATGTTCCTGTCTTAGTCCGCTTAATTACAACAACAAATACTGTTACCATTTGTCAACTCTAACGTGTTAAGAAGTAAGACGTTTAAAAACAGCTCACCGAATTCA
Organism: Radix auricularia; assembly: GCA_002072015.1. Lineage (NCBI taxonomy): Eukaryota > Metazoa > Mollusca > Gastropoda > Lymnaeidae > Radix > Radix auricularia. Next base: position 820,366 of record MUZC01004414.1, on the reverse strand, counting down.
AGTCATTCTCATCAGATGTACACACTTCATCACAGCGGTTCTAAACCTGTTCCAGCAAAATGTACCTCGCATTAAGATACGCTGTTTTATATTCAGTTCTTGTGTCAGGGAACTTGTGATTTAGTCTGGATGGTACCCGATTATATGACATCTTCAAATGTCATATGTGACACTCTCATGCTGTATCTATGGCCTTCTCGTCTATGACGTATTTTAGAGCAAACAGCGAGTGTTTTAGGTCTCCAAATAATTTGTTTTAATAATTTTATTCAACCTCTTGTAGAAGCCAACGTTTCTTATCAGTCATTTATTTTTCTTATCTTTAACAGTAATTCTTTTTAAAAAACTAAACAGATAGCAAAAAACTCGACCTTGATAGATCAAGGATTTAAAAATAAATTTATTGAAGGTCTCTCGACTTTATCTGCGTCTATAGTTACATAATAATTTCCTGTCATCCCACGCGTTTAAGATGTGTTTTCTCATGTCAGGTATTGCGAAAGTGTAAAAAAAAAAAAAAAGGCGCACCGTGTTTAGTTCATACTAAACAACCTTGTGGGTGGCGGTTTTCTTTGTGTGGCGGTGGCGTGGGTGGTAAATCTGTAACGTTAGTAATAAGACGATGCTAGGAGGATGTCTGATAGACAGAGACAATCTATTTTAAAATATTATATTTGAGGTCTGAAATAATAATATACTGACTCTGAATATTTTCAATATAGCACTATTGTAAGGGCCTGGGCCAAGGGATAAAATTACATTAAAGGTTTCAATTTCCCGAAGATTTAATAGGGAAAGCAAAAAACTAATAGAATCTATACGAACATTGAGGCACGAATTGTGTCTTGTATTACAATTTGTAAACTTCTGCTTTTGAAGGGTTTATAAAAGTAGTTCTAAATGTTTTTATGTATTCAAATATTTTAAGCCGCTTCTACAAAAACTTTCAAACGATTTTTATTTCAAAACTAGATCTATGTAGTACTACTTGCTTTGCGGTGAAGCATAGCTAAAGCTGCTGCGTGGCTCGGTCTCCCCGTTATGAGGAACTGAAACGAAAACAATGGTTAAACATATTCTGTAAACATTTGATGAGAACTTTGAATTTTAAGCGATATCTATGAAAGTAACTATTTTACACTCAATATTAATATTCTTTATTGTATTGTTTCAAATAAAATTACTGCGGTCTTAAGCCTTTCAAAAAATCTTACTTCTGATGATTCAATGCCACTAAACACTGGAATTGATTTTTTTTAAAAACTAGCTCAACGAAATCCAATCCTACAACATATTTTGTCATTCCAAAGGCTTTATTTTTATTATAATTATATAATTATAATTTATTGTCTTTCAAAACACATCTGCACTGGGAATGAACTGTGTTTTTTGTTTACTCTTGTGTGTACAGAAACGCGTATTTCAAACTGCCATTGGTTCACTGCTTGAGCTTGAATGCCTCAAGTTGTCTGTTTTAGACTATATGTCTAAACTAAAAATCAATAAAAATTGTTTTAATATATGTGTGGTAAGTCATATAATAGCTTTTCTACAACTCCCGGAAGGGGAGAATAACATTATCTAACTAGCAACGTTTAAGTTCACCTAACTTAACACCCCCCTCCCCCATCTACGTCGCACCATTTAAATAAACTGTGCCAGGTCAGGAAACGACAATAATATAAAGCTAACATAATGAAAAAACCCAGAAAACCTATTGCTCCATTTAAACAACCTATATTTCCCGAAGTCTTTATTGAGTCCAGGAAATTGATGAATGCAAACTTAATGATATGAGTGCAATAGAAAACTCCAACCAGCAGATCGTTGAAAGAGATCTTCGTTAAACGGTGTCAGGTGAAAAAATGACAATTATACATAGTTTATATAGAGAAAACAAAAATCTAAAGGCATTTTCAACAACTTATTTCTCCCGAATTCTTAATTATATACAGGAAATCTGATAAAAGAAAACCAGCTGATCTGAGTGCAAGAGAAAAATCCCACCATCAGATTGTTTGGAGAGATCTTCGTTAAACGGTGACAGGTCAAAAAATAACAAAAATGTGAAGTTTATGTAGGGAAACAAGCAATACAATTTAAAAACTCCAATGGGTATTTAAACGCAATTTCCAACAAAGAAGTGCCGTAGTGATTATCGCCTCGTCAAGACGACCCAATATGCGGCTGCATACGCGCTCGTCCACTTCCGGTTATTGCTATTCTTGGTAACATTGTTTATAAAATGATGTTTATAAAATTGAAGAGTTACAAGTATTCACTGCACCTTTCATTGAAACCTCCGATTCTATATGTGCATTCAAACAATCTCTCAAATCTATCACTAAACCTAATCCAAAACCCTAAAAATTATCACTAACCCAAACCCTAAAAGATATCACTAAACCTAACCCATACCCTAAAAACTATCACTAAACCTAACCGAAACCCTAAAAACTATCACTTAACGTAACCCTAAAGTCTATCCCTAAACCTAACATCAAAACAAACCTTTTTTTAAAAAAAATATGATTCATTATCAATTCATGTAGCATTGTTTTTAAAAAAAATACACATCAGTAAAGAATCGAACCCCGGACCTGCGATGTAGCGTACCATCTAACTATCAATACGACCACACAGAAACAAACATCAATGAATTTTTTAACCTTATAAAAAATGTTACCAAGAATAGCAATAACCGGAACTGGACGAGCGCGTATGCAGCCGCATATTGGGTCGTCCTGACGAGCAAATAATCACTACCTTAAAGATATATGTATGTGATTATAAGTATCACTATATTAGACTTAGGCGATTGCTTTCCACGTAAATTTCATACACTAAATACAGAATTATTATTAGGATTTGAATTTATAAAGAAATACGTATCACAACAGAATTTAACGAAATTCACAGCTTCATTTACACATTAAAAAATAGACACCTTGCATCGTGTGACAATTGTAATCAAATATTTTTTAACGTATCTATCAAAGAAAGAAAGTACCCATAAAAAAATCACATCTCAATTATTATTTAGTAGATCTATGCGTTCTCGAGAATGTGCGCACTGTAGTTTGACAACAAAATATTTTTGAAAATAAAGTCTTGGAAAAAATACTGCACAAAGAGTAACTCGCTTTGAACGACCGCGTAACTTTTTCAATATGAGTATTATGAGATAAATTAATTTTCTGATTGGCTGTGGGAGTCTTTAGGAGTTTGAGGGACCAATAGCTATCGATTTTGCCATTTATTATATAAGGAATTGTCAAACGGTATTAAGTCAAAAAAATGACAATAATATAAAGTTTATATATAGAAAGAAGCAACAACTGTATTGGCACATTCAGCAACACATATCTCGCGAATTCTTAATTAAATCAAGGAAATCTGATGAATGCAAACCAGTTGATCTGAGTGAAATAAGAAAATCCGACAAGTAGATCTTTTGGAGAGATCTTCGTTAAACGGTGCCAGGTCAAAAAGGACAATAATATATAGTTTATATAGGCTTTAGATTTTCAGAGAAATGAGATCGCTGCTATGGCCGCTCTAACCAAACTCCTAATTGATGTTAAAACATGTGATGTAAATAAGGGTTGCAAAAAAAATTATATATGGCCGTTTACTTAAATGCATCTAATTTATTTTTCTACTTTAATTTAAATTACGTTGTTAATTTCAAAAGAAATTCTAAATAAAATATACTCATTTATTGATAAACAAAATTTATATAATACATGCATTGTTATTGTGCTGTAGTCCTTCGAATAACAAAAACTTAATTTCTCACATATATCGCTCTGACCAACAACACCATCCGTGGGATCAGCTCAATCCGCCACTTACCTGGCAGCTAGTGCACTGAAATCACTGGTCAGTGTTGTTGTTCTCCCTCGTCTTCATTATTGTATTTCTAGTCTTTCAGACTCACCAAAATAAAACATCCAAAGATAACAAAAATTTCAAAATTATGCTACCAAGCTGCATGCTAGTTTTTAAGGAGAAAAAAAACACAAAAATTCAACTCAATCATGTGTCTTCGTTATTGAGTGCGAACTGTCTGTTCTCTGCCACAACTTCTTTTCCGACTCATGACCTTCCCATTTTACTAAACTTCTTTCCAGTGGCGGATTTAGCTTTGTCTGCGTGGGGGGGGGCAGGAGAATTTTAGGGGGCGCCGCAAAATTTTACAAATATCAGAGCATTGGGTAAATACTAGGGCTGTTAACGATTAATTTAAATTTAATTGTTAACTTTTGAAAAATTAACGATTACTTAATCGTTAATTTCGATTAAAGGTAAAAATTTTAATTTATGATGTCATAAGTAAAACTCATTTCACGTTCTTGTTGAAAATCTAAATAACACTGGAATGTCTCCTTTAAATATCTACTTTTCACCAACTACGCAAAAAGACAAGCGTGTTGTCATTAATTGGTTCAAGTGATGAGCAGATCTAATTGACAATATAACCAGCCGAGCTGAATAATCATTCACATGGAACTGAGAAAACTCAAACTGGTATGCTCAAAACGGTCTTGGCAAGGAATGACCTTATCGGATATCGGTGTTCATTAATTTTCCACCATTGTACAGGATTAATGGATTCAAGAACTTCCATCTCCATTTTGTAACGCAGTAATTCATCAGAAGAGCTGTCGTCATTTCTGTTTCAGAGTCAAACTCCATTACTGCCATTACCAAAATGTTCGTGTAATCTTCAGGAAATTATTTATCAGACGCATTTAAAAAAAAAAAATTTGTTGACTTTTTGACTTCAAATTATATTTAAGTGATTGGTCGATTAATGGTTAAAAATAATTTAACCCTTTAAATTTTTAAGGATTAGTCGAGAAATTAATCGTTAATATCCGCAGCCGTTTTCAATACTACTTATTAGCCTACTAATTTAGTAAAATTTCCAAATTAACAAACAAGTCAAACAGAAGAAACAATATAAACAGATATGTTTTGAAAATAGTAACGTATATTTTTTTCAGTAGTATATTTATTGATCTAAGAAAGAAACTTAGTTTATGCGAATTTATATAGAGCCCTGAGCCATATTTAAATTCCTTTCTACGTGGAGCGAAACGATTTATCGTTGATTCAAAGTCAACGTTCTCACCTAGATCACGTTCATTTGAAATTAATGCCAATCCAGACAGACGTTCGTTTGTCATTGTTGAGTGCAAATAACTTTTGATGATTTTCAATCATTGATAACAGGAAGATTCAAGTAAATGTTTATATAGTATTGACAAACAAGAGAGACCTGATTTATTTTTCAATCAAGAATGGTAGAAACTCTTTAAGTTGTAGCTCACTAGATAGTGATGGACGTTGTGATGCATGCACATTTTTGAAGGTATAATATTCAAGAATGCTTCATCTAGGTTAATGGTTTGTAAATTTTGCATAAACTTCGAAGAGGATCTGTATTTTCTTCCAACATTTGTGATGGATCAATACAATAGAAATAAATAGCTGCGCCCCTAAAGTCATTAAATCGATCATCTATTTATTTTAGAAGTGTATCCAAGATAGTGAAGTACATTTCAGATTTAAAACAGTTGGATCATCAGCCCTTTCATCCCTACTCAGTTCACCTGCCAAACTTTTATTTTCTGCAATTCGCATTTCTTTTTTAAAAAAAAATTTAACATCTAGTTTGGAACAATTTTCGTTAATAAATTATTAGACATCTACTTTCAGAATTTTAAAAAGCTTGATCGCTTCTCATTTCAACAAACTTATTTCTTCCAACATCGATCAATTGTTTTGCAATTGCAATGTCAATACTCTTGAGCTGCAAGTGGTTTGATAACATGAAAATATCAACCAACTTTTGTAAAAATAGCATCAGAAAAAACAAAATAATATTTTGTTATTGCAGCAGATAGTCCCATTGCTTCTGCTCTGACACTTCCTTTATGTTATGTCGACGGCCTTGAAATTATATCTTCCAGAATGGCTAGAAAAGCAGAGAATGATCCAATAACTGCATCAACTGCATGCTTACGGCCTACGGCTTGCCCATCTTGTATCAAAAAGTCATTTCAGAGTATCTACTGTTGATTCGTATTGAGATTTTCGATTTTTAAAAGAGTATGTAGACGTTGTAAACTAGACGTAAAGAATACCTTTCAGCTGTGCCAAAAACAACTGTATACATAACTGTTTACAGACATTGCTTTGATAGTGACCAAATTCAAAACATGAGTACAACAATGAACATAGATGGCATTGTATGAAGGTTTGAAGGCCACTCTTAGTTCAAGATATCACAGATGAGCCAACATGTGCCTTTCCTCCACAGATTGTGATATCAATGTCTCGCTTTTGTAATATGTAGTTCCACAACATGTCCTGATTTTGAAACTGAACGTAAAATGACATCTTATCAATTTCAAATATATCAATGGTCCGTCTAATCGATAATTACAGAAAATTCATGTTCATTTTTAATTACTGCCGATAATTCAGATGCAAATGATTAAATTAAATCAATCTGCACATCATGATTTAAATAAATTTCATTTTTCTTTTAAACTCTAGATGACTGTCCAAAGTGGAATCATAGTTGGCTAATAAACTTGTGATTTACCAAATATTTCAAGTATTTCTACAACTAACATCACTAAAGTCTAAAGCAAGAATTTTCTCTGTGTACTCTGAATAGCAAACCTTGTTTTGCTAAAAATCAAGAAAGTCGTCACGTTTATCATTTGTTTCAATATTTCTCTATTCTTTTCAACTTAGTGACGCTCCTGACTGACCAAACCAGATATTAAAGTTTTGAAATACGATATTTAGCAAGCCAATATTGTCGTATTGCAGTTTAGTGTTGATTAAATTTGTCGTGTTTAGCATTCTTTTTTTTATATTTTTTTTGCTCTGGTTTCACCTTTTTAGTGTTCATGAGGGCGTCTCAGGGGGGCGCCATTTTAGATCCAACTGGAGCGCGGGGGGGGGGCGACTCGCCCCCCCCTGCCCTATAGCTAAATCCGCCACTGCTTCTTTCCCTGTTCTCACCAATTCGTCAGCTACGTTCTTTGACTAGCACACTTTCTATCCTAAAATACGTACTAAAACATTTACCGAAACGTCTTTTTTTTGTGCCCCTAAACAAAAGAATTCTCTACCATTACACAGTCGTAGTATTCCTACTTCCTACTACTTATGCCCTCAAGACTAAACTAAAAAAGCAAATTTTCAAGCCTAACTTTCCAAATCAACAATGAAACATTTCTCTGACTGATATCATTGATGATTTAAAAATAATCTAATTTTTTTTTTAATTTAAAAAGCAAACTTATTATTTTTAAAAATTTCAATTATTAACAGTGTTTTTTTCTAAGTTTATGACAAACCAGAACAAATAAGAAAAATAAATAAATGTATAAAATTAGAGTTCTCAAAACAACAACAACTACGATTTATAATCTCAGCTTTGAAAAATCTAATTATTTGTTACTAAATAATGCAAGTATTAATCTTTCACTTTACAAAAAAAGTATATTTAAAAACCTGCAAAGACAATAATCAAAGACAAAAAACAGACACACGGCGTGTATTTTAATGATTTATTTATAATCGAATTAAAAAATAAAATATTGATAACATTTCCGTTTGCCTATTTCGAAGGACATTATCATTGACATACGGAAATGAAATCTCATTTCTTATCAGTGTCACTTCCTGTTCCATTTAGCCAACTACTCCACCGGAAGTACCACTTCCACTATGGAAAGGACATGTTGCGTCTCCCGTCTGCTCTGGGTGTTCAGATCTCAGCCAAAGTGATTTAAGTCCTGAGATGAGATAGTATTTAAAGCAACGTCCCTCTTTTTCCAATATGCATATATAAATACTTGAGACCCTGTCCCCCGGAGATGTACAAAGAAATTAAATATTTAATTGGAAGGTAAGGTATTGAAATATCAAACTTTAAAAAAGAAAAACTCCAAGTGTTATTTTTTTTACATAAAACAATCAGGCTTTAAGTAATACTGTTTAACTAAAGATTTGGAATTGCGTCAAGTAAGATTAACAGTTTAATGTATAGAAGAACACGCTCGCTCTCCCTACGTCTACCAATTTTCAAAGTAAAAGTATTTGATATTATAAAATATTTGAACTGACCAGCTACAGCAGTCTGGAAGCCGGCGTTGTAATCACAGGCCACCTCGTTGTTGACGTAGTTGGACCTGTCGTCTGTGTAGTCATCATTTGATCCAGGACCACCCACTAGGGCACCGTACAAGATATGGACATTTGGCTCTTTCAGTGGCATGATCTGGGTGCCGCATTTGGCGGGAAGGTTGGGGCACGAGCTGGATTGTTATCAAGAAAGATTGGCATAATCAATAGCTACAAACAAACACAAACAAATTCGAAATGTTGGCATAAATTAATGTTGATCCTATTTCTTATTAATGTAAAGTACTTGACACGGGTATTACATTTATCAGACCTTTCTTCTGAGGGGGACCAATCTACCAGGGAAAACAGACGAACTAGAACTGCGGCAAGATTCTTTCTCGGAGCATCCTCAAAATGGACGGGTGGAACATCGTTAGTTTTTGTTTATAATAAACAGCGTCTACATAATATTAAAAAAAATAGGGTATTCGTTTACCTGGATCTGTGGTGTGGTCTGAGTGGATACTTATTTCCGAATCCAATGACGTAACTAAATCCTGTATCCCCAAGGGCGTAGTGGATCTGACACATGGCCCAACGTCTGTACTCTGTTGGGTTGATGCCAGCATCTGCTGCAGCAAGTGCCGCACTCGCCATGTTGGCTGGAATGGGAAAAAGTTGAATTAGAAATTATGAAAAATTGTACGAATAGACTTCAACGTTAAATTTTTTAAATCCATAAATGATACTAAGGTTTGAGGAGAAACAAAAAGTGATTTTGAAGTGCTTGGATACGTTAACTATTAATGACTGTGATTTTTTAAAAAATAATTTATATGAGTATAGAAATGATATACATGGCACTAAAATCTAAAGTGTAAAAAATATGGTAACACGATGTTTAATAAAGTCTTTATGTTTTTTAAAAAGAATTTCTTTAAAATAAAGTTATACATTGCCGAGTTTAGGAGTTTACAAGTACAAGAATCTTACACGAGTATCTGAGAGATCCCCACTGAAGTCTGTAAGCCAAGCCTTTAGGAGTGTAAGGAACGGAACCACCAGGGAACCAATATTTGTAGGAGCCTTCAACAGCTGCCTTGTACCTGTCCTTCTTGGTCAGTTTGTACAGAAGGACCTTTGTAGAAACATGTGAGAAATTGTATTAGTTCTTTGAATAAAGCCTAAGGTTTGTCAATGAAACTTGATCACGGTGGAACCATTGAGACAATTATTGGAAGCATTCATTTATCTAGTTTTTGACAAGTTTGTAACAAACTTATTTCAGTAATATTCAATTTAATAATTTCTTTAACTCTTTTAATAAAGAAAACATTTATCATTGTTGCTTCGAATATAGGTAAAATAACCTTAAATATTAATTGATCGTTTTATACGGATTATATTTTTAAATCGTCGATTAAGAGTGACAATAACCTTCCTTTAAGTTTGTGGCCTTAACAATTCAATGTAACATGCATTTCAAATTCTTTATTCTTTCATGTTAATTGTACTTACCTGGGTGGATACTTTCTATTTCAGTGATGTCAATGGTACTTTCCTGGGTGGATAATGTCTATTTCAGTACTGTAAATGACACTCACCTGGGTGGCAATCGTCTTGTCATCCCATGACATCCCCCAGGCTGGGTCAGTGTCCAAAGTTTTCTCTGCTTCAGCCAAATATTTGTCCTCATTCGTGGCCTGGTACAGCCAGATGGACCCCCAGCAAAGTTCGTCTGTGATGTTGTTGGAGCTGTTTATGCCCGAATTTAATGAGTTTAAAATTTTAAAAAGAAATCAAGAAAAAATCCCACCAAAACCTTATGAACTAATCAAAACCCCGTATTTTACCCATTGGTCTCTGATTATCATTAAATGTCTTCTTAAATTTTTACAAACTTTCTCGCAAGATGAATTATTAGAAAAGTGGTCATGGACTCTTTTATATTGAACAAATATTGACAAGCTAGGACATTAACTCGTTGACAAGCTAGGACATTAACTCGTTGACAAGCTAGGACATTAACCCGTTGACAAGCTAGGACATTAACTCGTTGACAAGCTAGGACATTAACCCGTTAACAAGCTAGGACATTAACCCGTTGACAAGCTAGGACATTAACTCGTTGACAAGCTAGGACATTAACTCGTTGACAAGCTAGGACATTAACTCGTTGACAAGCTAGGACATTAACTCGTTGACAAGCTAGGACATTAACTCGTTGACAAGCTAGGACATTAACTCGTTGACAAGCTAGGACATTAACTCGTTGACAAGCTAGGACATTAACTCGTTGACAAGCTAGGACATTAACTCGTTGACAAGCTAGGACATTAACTCGTTGACNCATTTCATTTCATTCTTCTGTTAAAACTTTGGGCTGTTTTATTTGAATGCAATTTCAAGTGAACAAATATTGACAAGCTAGGACATTAACTCGTTGACAAGCTAGGACATTAACTCGTAGACAAGCTAGGACATTAACCCGTTGACAAGCTAGGACATTAACTCGTTTCAAAATCGATTCAACAATTAAATGAAACCATGAAATATTACTAATAGCTTAGCATGGAATAATGGAACAATTGTGTTTAGTATAAACTCAGCATAAAAAAAACATAGATTACCTATAAACTCAGCATGAAATGATGCAAGATTACCTATAAACTCAGCATGAAATGATGCAAGATTACCTATAAACTCAGCATGAAATGATGCAAGACTACCTATAAACTCAGCATGAAATGATGCAAGATTACCTATAAACTCAGCATGCAACAATGAAAGATTACCTGTAAAACCCAGCAGCAGCTGTAACGGAGTCACTGTACTTTCCTCTGTAGTTCATGCCAAACTCCCACAGCTGTTTGGCGTGGGTCAGCAATGTCTCGGCATAAGTGGGGGCTAGTGAGGAGAAATTAGTTTTTGATTAGTTTTTACAATAAAATTAACATTTGAAAATTATTTTATTTATGAGATAAACTACTTTTTAAACAAGTGGTGAAGGTATCGCCTGTTCATTATCTTTTCTTCACTTCAGCTTTACATTGTTGTTTTTTTTCTTACGACACTTCGTTACTTTCTTTTCTTTGACCTTTTCAGACCTCAAAAATCATTGAAACATTTTATAGAGCTTTACGTGATTAAATCAAGCGTGTGACCTTCGTGTTTTGCTTTGTATAAATTGTATATACATGTTATATACAAGGTCTAACAGACTATGATGTAATACTCTTAGATTTAACTATTTTAATAATTTTTTAAAAAAAACACCAAAACTCAAATTTTGTTTTGAAGGCCAGATACAAGGTTCTAACAGATTTAACAACTCTAAAAACTCACATTTTGTTTAGAAGACCAGATACAAGTTTCTAACAGACTATGATGTAAATATTCTTAAATTTAACTACTCTAAAAACCCACATTTTGTTTTGAAGGCCAGATACAAGTTTCTAACATAATATAATGTAAATACTCTTAAATTTAACTACTCTAAAAACTCACATTTCGTCTTGAAGGCCAGATAGCCAGCAGCAAACGCAGCGGCTGTTTCCATGGCGATGTCACTTCCAGGTTTGGCGGTCGTTATCTTAAAAGCTGGGCGGGGCATGGTCATCTGTTCCGGTGGTCCCCAGTAGCCATGATCTTGACCAGCATCCCCAACCTTAAGACATGATCAGATCGGAAATAGATGGGAAGATATCAGATATGCGTCAAATATATCATCTTGCATGACTTGTACATACTTTTTAAGTTAAAAAGCAATCATTCTAAAAAAAAATAACATTTTTAAGGGGGTTGGGGTGGGGTTGATTCTTTTAATTAAAGAAGTTTTTTTTTAAAATATTTATGTAGCTTTAAAAAAGAATTTTTTAGATAAAGTTACACTAAACCATTCCTGGCTATTCATCATCAAAGATTATATTTTATCGTATCTGTTGCAGCCGCTCCTTCTATACAGAAGATTATTGCGTCCCACGCTTATCTATAGTTTGTGTTTAGTCCTGCATTCTTATTAGAGTCTTAAATGATGATAAAGTGTTGGTTTTCCTGGTTTCTTCTAACAACCCATTCAACGCCCAAATTTCGGACAGGAAGTATGAAAAACTTTTATGTGTTTGTTCTTGCATACGGGATAAGAAAGGTGTTTTTATCTTTATGTTCCTATGAGGGTTGTATTAAGTTAGCGTTGTGTTGTATTTCTAAATTAAAATTAATAGCTTTATATGATTACTACTTTACTCTTTGTTCTTCTTTCCTCTAGTGTTTTAACATTAGAATTGTGCTTAAAAGATAAACTATGATATTTGACATTGTTAAAGACAGTGGACAAGATGTCGTAAATGTTATAACACTTATTTGCTGTTTCCCTCTTTAGTCACAATGTACAATGTCTATTGTATTTATTGATGTAAAAAAACAACAACTGCAGAATGACCTGGACATAGAGTTCGTTAGGTTTGACGTGACACTTCAGCAGGTAGTCCAGTGGCCATTTGATACAGTCCAGCAGGTAATCTTCTTGTCCGGCAGCCTTGTAAGCGTCGGCGTACATGAGGTAGCCCCAGGTCAAGATTGTTGCACTGTAAGCCATGGGGAAGTTGAACTTGACGTGGTCACCAGCTACATCAACAATAAACACACAGTGAGTGTCACGGATGACCAATTTGTCATTGTAACTTGTTGTGAGTTGCGCACGGTGGTATGTTTGATGTTTTCTTTTGTGATATTTAAAGTTATTGGTTAGTGGTGGGAGAGCGTGAAAAATGATTGTGTTGTTGACGTCATTGAGATGTGTAGAAAGGGGGAGAGTCTTGGTGTGTTCGTTGTTGTTGCAAGTAGGAAACTCCATTAAAGTTTGTTGTCTTTCTAGCAGTGCCTTTATTTCTGTGTAACGGTAATTGTGTGAATCTAGGAGCAAGCAGTCAAAATATAAGTTTTAGGGACGCTTGTGACAGTGAGCAAGGGAAGCGTGTCTTCTAGCGGGGATGACATAAGTCCATCTCTTCCAATAGTTACCATACAAGAAGGAAGTTCAATATCTAAATGAATGGCGAGGGCTGTACAGTTTTTGCCTAATTTAAAAAAAAAAATAAATATGTATAATCAACAACAGGAATATTTGAATATGATATTGAATTAAAGGAGTGTAAATTTAACTTTTAATAACACTTCAAAACTATGTGCTGCTAAAATTCCTTAAAATTTATTCCTTGAAATAACAGCTGTTTCTAAAAACTTGATTGGTGAGACTTGGTTATCCACTTTTTTTCCATTTAATAATCATTATTTGTAATGGCACGGGTGGGACATCTTTAAAGAGCGATGCATAGACATTGCATCAAGTTTAAAATGCGCAATAACATAATCTGAGGCAGTGGCCTCGGGTTGAGATGTATGGCACCGTCCGCTTGTACTTGCTGCTGCTTTAGTATTTGGCATAAAGACCTTGTCTTTTCGTTGCCTGCTCCACCAAGCTGCACGTGAAAAGCCGAGTTTAAGCCATGTCGTGTTTTATATACCATATATACCTCAATGTTTGTAATGTACTCTATTTACCTCAATGTTTGTAATATACTCTATATACCTCAATGTTTGTAATATACTCCATATACCTCAATGTTTGTAATATACTCCATATACCTCAATGTTTGTAATATACCCTATATACCTCAATGTTTGTAATATACTCTATATACCTCATTGTTTGTAATATACCACATATACCTCATTGTTTGTAATATACCCTATATACCTCAATGTTTTTAATATACCCCATATACCTCAATGTTTGTAATATAACCTATATACCCCAATGTTTGTAATATACCCCATATACCTCAATGTTTGTAATATACCCTATATACCTCAATGTTTGTAATATACTCCATATACCTCATTGTTTGTAATATACCCCATATACCTCAATGTTTGTAATATACCCCATATACCTCAATGTTTGTAATATACTCTATATATCTCATTGTTTGTAATATACCCTATATACCTCAATGTTTGTAATATACTCTATATACCTCATTGTTTGTAATATACCCTATATACCTCAATGTTTTAATATACCCCATATACCTAAATGTTTGTAATATACCCTATATACCTCAATGTTTGTAATATACTCTATATACCTCAATGTTTGTAATATACCCTATATACCTCAATGTTTTTAATATACCCCATATACCTCAATGTTTGTAATATACTCTCTATACCTCAATGTTTGTAATATACCCCATATACCTCAATGTTTGTAATATACCCCATATACCTCAATGTTTGTAATATACCCTATATACCTCAATGTTTGTAATAAACTCTATATACCTCAATGTTTGTAATATACCCCATATACCTCAATGTTTGTAATATACCCTATATACCTCAATGTTTGTAATATACACTATATGCCTCATTGTTTGTAATATACCCCATATACCTCAATGTTTGTAATATACCCCATATACCTCAATGTTTGTAATGTACTCTATATATCTCATTGTTTGTAATATACCCTATATACCTCAATGTTTGTAATATACTCTATATACCTCATTGTTTGTAATATACCCCATATACCTCAATGTTTGTAATATACCCCATATACCTCAATTTTTGTAATATACCCTATATACCTCAATGTTTTAATATACCCCATATACCTAAATGTTTGTAATATACCCTATATACCTCAATGTTTTTAATATACTCTATATACCTCAATGTTTGTAATATACTCTATATACCTCAATGTTTTTAATATACCCTATATACCTTAATGTTTTTAATATACCCAATATACCTCAATGTTTGTAATATACCCCATATACCTCAATGTTTGTAATATACCCCATATACCTCAATGTTTGTAATATACCTTATATACCTCAATGTTTGTAATATACTCTATATACCTCAATGTTTGTAATATACCCTATATATCTCAATGTTTTAATATACTCTATATACCTCAATGTTTTTAATATACTCTATATACCTCAATGTTTGTAATATACCCTATATACCTCAATGTTTTTAATATACTCTATATACCTCAATGTTTGTAATATACTCTATATACCTCAATGTTTGTAATATACCCTATATACCTCATTGTTTGTAATATACCCCATATACCTCAATGTTTGTAATATACCCTATATACCTCAATGTTTCTAATTTACTCTATATACCTCAATGTTTCTAATATACTCTATATACCTCAATGTTTGTAATGTATTCTATATACCTCAATGTTTGCAATATACTCTATATACCTCCATAGGTCCAAATATTGGTCCTTCTTGGATAACACGACAGCTCAGTTTTACGTATTATTTAGAAGTGTTTTTTTTTTGTTGTTTTTTTTTTTTGGTCTTATTGTTCCTTAAGGAATGCTTTTTAATCATTTTTTTGTGTGTGACGTTCTTTCACGCCTACATAGATCTAGATCTTGTTTTAATATCATTTTTTTTTAAAATAAAAGTTTGGCTGCACGCTCACCCATTTTTTTCTATTGTTTGAATTTGAGTCGTATTAATTCTCTGTTTCTTTAATTAACTGACAAACGAGTAGCCAGATTTTCTCTAAAATTCTATATCTATAGCAGTTTTCATTCGGCCCCAGTTTTCCCATGAACACGATATAACGACTTACCATCATACCATCCCCCAGTCAAATCCTCCCCATCATTTCCTTTGTCTCCCAGGGCGGAGTCAAATCTCCAAGGTATGCGTTTATTCTCGGGAAGTTTTCCAGAGCGTTGTGCCTCGTAAAACAAGATGGACTTTTGGAGGACGTCGTTGTAGTTGTACTTGGATCGGTCCGCTAAAATGACCACAGGTCAACATAATGTTTTGTTTTAATTAATAAAATTGTTAAATCGTTGTGGGGTTAATATTTTACATTTAGCAGCGGTTGACAATACTGGCAATTTAAACGACTCGCTTGAAATTCACTGTTGTTGTCTTTATGTAACTTCAAATCCAAACGAACTAAAACAATGTTGCTTATTAATAACTCAAAAATGATTGGTTCTTGTTATTGGCTTCTTCCATTTTTTGTTCTAAGAACCATGAACTAGTTTTTAAACATGGATTATAGTTGATCTCAAACGTTGTTTATATTGCGTAACTGAGAAAATTGGATTGTAATACTTTTGTCAAGATACAAGCTTCTTCACTGAGTGAATGTCATCGCAATTGTTTTACTGAGAACAGTTATGTGAAATCTTTTATTTTCAAGTTTAGAAAACCTATATGAAAATGAAATGTTCAAACTAAGACTTACAATTTGGGGCCGTTTGAACAGTCCAAACATCTTTACCCAAGTTGAACAATTTGGCCTGGGCAGAGGGGGGAGGGGATCCTGAATAAGCTCCTGTAAATCTAAAGACAGAGCCGAGTGAATGTCAACATATGGAAAAGTCGTAAATTAATGTTATTGCCGGACATTCCTAGATTATCTTTAACAGTAGACATGAAACTTAAGTGTGGTTGCGGATGTGTTAGTGGACATAACATGAAGGCTGATTTATATGAAATAAGTATCAACATGGCGTCAATAATTTTATTTTTGTCAATTCAAAGAAAAAAACAGAGGTTTTAAAAGAGCGTTGACAATAAAAGACAATAAGTCGCAAAATGCGAGTTGATGAATAGCTGCTAAATTGAAGACAGAAGTGATAAAAATAATTACTGAGAAGGTACACAGAAGTTATAGCAAAATGAAATACATGCTGAAATCACAGCTCTTACTTGAGATGAAGTGTTGTTCCTGCTTTATAGGCTACATGTTCTGGTCTATTGACCACTGCCCAGTTGTAGCCGTCAGTGGAGTGGTAAATGGCGTCTCCAATCTCAAACTAAGACAGAATATATCAGATTACTAAGAAAAAGATCACATTTGTACAGTTTTTGCAATGCTCTATACGCTATACTATACAAACTAGTTATAATAGTGGATTAGATTTCTACCCTTAGGAATCAAGCATAATCGGGGAAATTAAAGCATTTCATTATAATTGTTGTATGACATTGTAACATTCAAAGATTAATTCATTGTCCCGGCATGTCTCACAAGCTATCATTTTCTTTTAATGAATGGAGTGAGTTGCCACCATTTCAGATGACCATCCGTTTAGTGACGTAGCAATGGTTAGAAAAGGCTTGGAAAGAGTCAAGATTTTCTTTACCACCAACACGCGAACAAAAAAAAAAACATGCCCTAGGATCACTCGCCCCACCCCATCCTGAGCTTCTATTTTAGCCATGCTATTGGGACCTCTTGTGTTATAACATTGACAAATACCATTGACCTTTTCGTGGTACTGACATGACCTTTTGTTAACCCTCCCTACTTACATTGGTCATTAGATTGACAAGTTAATTACTGAAACTGAAACTAAATTTTATATTACAAAAAGACATGATAATAAGTGATGCATGTCTAGAAAAAGAGAGGAGCCGCCTTATGCTGGCCTGTAGGACGTACAATGTCAACCGTTTTTTATTTTGAAATTTGTGGTATTCAAATTTCCTCCTTGAATGTTTCTTGCGGAAATGTACGTTAGTTTGTTTATTTGTTTTGGTTTTCATTTTTTGCATCCTTAGTCCAGGTTTCTCAGATTTAATTGAACAGTTTCCCAGTCCTCTAACGCTGACTCACATTGGTCATGCCAGTGACAGGTTTGCTGAAGCTGATGTTCATCACCCAACCAAACACATCTTCGGTGACCGGGATGTCGATGTAACCCTCAAAGTTGCCTGACCAGTCATTGGTGACTTTCAGAGTACCAGTGTCTCCATCACCGGTTGGAAGTACAACTGTCCAGATTTGGAAAATGCAATCTATTAACTTTTGTAAAATGTTTAATAAAAAAAAAAAGTTTTTAATTATTTTTTTTAATATATCAAATTTAACTTTCCAAGTTTTTTTCTATGCATACATTTATAGATCTAATAATAAATTTAGCCGTGAAGTAAAACTATTTTTTCTAGTAACTATTTTTCGTGCAGAATTGTTCACCTTTATTGAAAACATGAAACCAGATAGATGAAGATATAAAATACTCACATGGTCTCTGGGTTGTGGGGGCATTCGTTTGAACAGTTTGTCCTGGAATCGCTGTAATATAAATCTGACATTTCATTTCATTCTTCTGTTAAAACTTTGGGCTGTTTTATTTGAATGCAATTTCAAGTTAAAGAGAATGGAACATGTATATTAAACGTCATTATCCATGAGGCATTTTATGACGTATCATCAGAGAAGTATGTTGAAGAAAATTTTAATCTATCGAACATGATAACAACATCAAACAATAAAATTATCTGTTTTGACCTTCACTCACTGGTAACTGGGTTCTGTGATCCACCGTCAGTCCCACCTTGAATGGTACCCGTAACCTTTGGGTTGAGATCCCCTGTTGCTAAGGTCAGAGAGAAAAGTGATCGTCAGTAATTTCTAACTCAGTGACTAGTTTATTGAACTATGACTGTAACATTATATAACATCTTTACCGTATTACAAGATAAAAATATAACTATTGAGCATTAGGTTTTCTTTTAAAACTGAAATGAAAAATGTTTGAAATCAAGGAAAATTTGCGGTTATTTTAAACACAATAATCTTTCTTTTTTTTTTTTAAATTATAAATAAACTCAGAATTCGTGGTATTTTCTAAACATTTAAACTTTAAGCTAATTCCACGAGATAATTGAATGGTCTGTAAATGTATCGTAGCCTGAAAACTGAATGATCTATTGGTTGGTAATAAGATAAGTGAGCGTGTTAAGTTGGATACTCAAGTATGAATTAATAATATCCTTACTGTGTCCCATGAACGAGATACACAGACGTTGTCCAACGTGTTCGTCTTTGTTCCACTCTTTGTTGTGGAGCACATAGACCTTGCCACCATCTTTAGTCTCTGTAATGTCTGCCACCCAAACCTACGAGAGAAATTCTAGATTTAAAGCGATCCAATCTAGAACATTTAGAAATATTAACCTCGGATGCATTTTTTATTTTTTGTTCCTTAAAATATTTCATACACGTTGTGAGGAAATGCAATGCATGGATCCATGAAATATTTTAAGCTTTACTTAAGTAACACAATATATTTCATTTTATTTTGGTCAAAACTATAGTGTCAAAACGTACATCGAGACTTTCAACGGGCTTGTCAAAGGTCAAGGTCACAGTCCATGAATGAAGTTCCTCTGTGATATCAAAGCACGCTTCACCTTGGAACCCTCCACTCCAGTGACTCGTTAGAGGAATGTCCACTGCTGAGCACAGGGCCACCAGGTGTGCGCCAACTATCCACGATATGTGGAGACTAGAGAAGCACAAAACATAACAACGTCACTACAAAATGTAGTATTAGTAAAACAGATTCAGTGGTGTGGCAAGAGTTAAAGCAGCGCGTGGTTGTAGTCAACATGTTTGTCACCAGCTTACCACACATAAAAACAAGAACAATTTGATTACTGTAATCAAGGCGTTTGTTGTGCAACCCAGCTAAACTTGGTTTACTATCTTTTAATCACAAGAATAGGATAATGTATCTTATCTTATCTGTTGTAGGCGCCCCTTCTATACAGAAGATTATTGCGTCCTACTCTTCTCTATTTTGTGTGTTCAGTCCTGCATTCTCATTAGAGTTTTAAATGTTGATAAAGATATGGTTTCCCTGGTTTCTTCAGGCAACCAACTCCACGCCCGAATCCCAGACGGGAAGAACGAGAATTTGTATGAGCTTGTCCTTGCATACGGAATATTTTAAGAGAGGTGTTTTTATCTTTATGTCTATCTGAGGGTTGTATTAAGTTATCTTTGTGTTGTATTTCGAAATAAGAATTAATTGCTTTATGCATGATTACTAATTTACTCTTGGTTCTTCTATCCTCTAGTGTTTCAAGGTTTAATGATTTAACTAATGGTGTTATTTTTGTCAGTTTTGAATATTCTCCATTAATGAATCAGGCAGCTCATTTTTTAATTTACTCTAGTAGTTTATCAATGTTTTCTTTGATGGGTGGGTCCCATGCAGAAGATGCATATTCTAGTTGAGATTTTACGTAAACTAAGGTGGTGAACTTGGTCAAATGCTATGAGAAGTCTAGTTATATTGTACCTATTTGATCATTATTGTCTAAGTCTCTGATAATTCATCTATTGAAGATATTGTGTTTCATATGATCTGTGTTTTTCTAAAGCCTTGTAATAAGTAATAGAGAATCTATTGGTAGCTTTGGGCAAGAGATTTTAGGGATAGCGATACTCCACAACCCCCACTAGATATTTTAGATTTAAGACTGTCGCGGTGCGTATTATATTGAACAACCTTTTTAATATTTTCCTGTCGCGCGGTGCGGTGCCTATTTCATTGACACTACTTTTTTTTTTTTTTTTTTTTTTTATAAATAATAAATTCCCGTTCTGTAAATGTAAATGCTAATAATTGCTATTCCGTCTCGCGGTGCACATTTAAATTAAACATGTTTTTCTATTTCACGCTATCAAATCGAGCTGAAATTTAGCAGGCATACTGCAGAAATAGAAGTAGTAGTTTGTTGTTTTATTTTTACTAAAAATCCTATATGTATTTGAGACATAACTAAAATTTGGGATTTTTGCATTGTTGTTATTATAATGAACGTTCTTTTAGTTGTGTCTAATATACTTTTTATTTAAATCCTCTATAGATCTATTAACTTGTGGTGTCTGTAATTGAATTACTGTAATTTTAAATTACTTTATTTATTTCTATGTATCATGTTAATTTTTGAGATAGAGTGTCGTGGTGCTTAAAATGCTCAACAACCTTTCCAGTCGCGCAATAAGGTGCGCATTACATTGACAATACTTTGTAAAAATATATTCACGATCGGTGTGCATTATATAAAACACGTTTTTACGAGACATAACTAGAATTAGGTATTTTCGGATTGTTTTGCTCTGCGTATTATAATGAACATCCTTATAGTTTTGTCTCGTACATAAAGGATTTACAGTTAAAAAATTTATTTTTCACTGGTCTTTACAAAAATTGTTTATATTAACTTGTGGCGTCTGCTTGCTCGCTTGTTGCTGAAAAAAATTTGGATCGATTTTTAACCGACTTCCTCGTAAGCTAGCGAGCTGAAATTTTACAGACAGACTTGCCGATAATAAAAATGATCTATCAAAATTTCAGAACGATCGATTTTACTGTAATTAAATTAATGCATTTTTAGGTTATATCTTTTTATCTCTATGTACAATGTTAATTTTTGTGATAGAGTGTCATGTTGCGTATTTTATTGACAACCTTTTTAATACTTTCCTGTTGCGCTGTGCGGTGCGTATTATATGGACGATATTTTTTTTAAAATATACTCCCGATATGTAATTGTAAATGCTATTAATTGCTAATCGGTCTCGCGTAGCCCACTTTGTTAAACCAATTTTTATAACCCTTTTCCCGTGATCAAATTGAGCTACAATTTAATTTAGTTGGCAGACTGTTGTAGTTGTTTTACTATAAATCCTTTATATAAGAGACATAACTAAAATTCTGGATTGATGTGTAATGCGTATTTTAATGAACAAACTTTTAATTATGTCACATATATAAAAGATTTATAGTAAAAAACTTTTTTTCCGGGTTTTTAACGCGTATTTCCAATGGGATTAATTGCGTTTATATATTTGAAATGTCTGTCGAGCTTGTACATGCAACTCCTCCTGAACCATACCAGATAGAGGGTTCCGGTCTTTTGCAAATATGCTAAGGAGGTTCCAATGATGTGCAAGGGCAAAAATAAAAATACCGAAAAGGTTTACTGGATTTCTTGGAAAATCCTCACAAAAAATACCCGAAAAAAAAGTATCTTGTCAATTTCTCACCAACAATAACATCTATCGGGTTGAATTAAACGCCAAATGATAGCTAATAATATTTAGAACAATGTTGAAGACGAGCATTCGAAAGATTACAGTTCGTTCGACTCCCGTAATTTTTTTACCATTTTTTGAAAACAATTGTTTTGTTCAGTTTCAAAATTATTAATTTTAAATTACTTTTAATTTCATCTATATTAGATTGTTATGGTGGTGTGCATTATATTGACACATTCTTCGTGTGATGTAGTTTAAGGGGATAAAACGTCATATTGTGTGTTCACTTTCAGAATTACTTATGTGATTTGACTTTGAATGTAATCTAGAATGATTTCCATTTGAATAAAAAATTGGAAATTCTTTTTTGGAAATTGCGTTTAATTACTCATTCAAGTTTGTTTGTTTGTTTGTTTGTTGTTTTTGTTTGTTTGTTTGTTGTTGTTTTTTTTGTTTTTTTTGTTGTTGTTTTTTTTTTTTTGTCATGCAGAAAATAAGCTTTTATAATATTAAGTAAGTCCACCTAGCATTTAATGTTTTCTAAAGAATCAATAATTAATTTTAAAAAAAAAACAGAAATGATAATTCTTTTTAAAAAACTTACAGCATGTTTTCTCTAAGCTGGTGCCAACAATATTTTGACTAAATAGTTTGCCTTCGATCATCGTCTCTATATAGGGACTTTCTTATCTTACCGTCTGTTATTTTACCTGAACTTCCTTTTCTTATCACAATAATTCAAGTCTAAGTTCTAAAGTAGACGCAAGTATAAGTCGTTTTGAAATTATGACCTTAAATTTGTATCGCATGGCACAGCGATTCAATTAATGACAAGAACAGGCCACGTCATTATGTCACAGAAGTAATGACACCTTCAGATATAGTCAAGATGGGCATCGGAATCGGTTTATTAAATTATTCTGTTAACTTTCATCTGGCTTTTTATTGCATCATCATCGATGTTCATTTTAACCCACCCACGCACGACTACTCATTACTCTGTTGGTTCGGGATTATCTTTTCTTTGCTCTATGCATTACAGAAAAGAATTTAATTTTACTTTGCGTGGGTTGTCTGGCCTCGAATTTTCCAGAAATTTCTATGTTTGGAAGCCCATAATCTGCGGCCTAGAAAGGCTAACACTCGTTACACATATTGGGCTGGTGGCTGCGCTAAACAGCTGAAATGTCACTGTATATTTAGATTTTGTTTCCGAAATATATCTAACTACAAACGTATAATTTATATTTTAAAATCGTGATTCCCAAAGTGAGCGCTACCACCCGCTTGTGAGCGCTGAAGCGATCCAGACAGCGGTGAGGGCCACAGGTCAAAATAGGGGGGGGGGGTGAAAGCATAATAAATAAGGAAGAGAAGATTTCAAAAAAAATATTTATTTATTCCGCTCATTTAAGGTTTAATTTTACTTTAAAAAACATTTTGGACGTTGGTTTGGTTACCGCAAACTCCCGCACTTGCATTTAGATCTAGTTCTACTCTATCTTGAACTTCTTTTTTCAGGTCATAATCTGCTTTTAGTTTAAGCAGTTCTAACAGTATATCCTCTGGAGCTTCATCAGCTTCTGCACTAAATTGTCAACTGAGGATATTGAAGAGTGTTTCCAGGTTCTTGTAGTCTTGGAACCTCCTTTTTCAATTCTATAGCATAGGCATCAAACAGAGTCTTGAACTTTTCAGCCATTTTACCAGATACGGTTTTCTGTTTCAGCAAGGGGAAATGGGGAAATTTTTCCTGAAATGATT
This sequence comes from Radix auricularia, assembly GCA_002072015.1. NCBI lineage: Eukaryota > Metazoa > Mollusca > Gastropoda > Lymnaeidae > Radix > Radix auricularia. Next base: position 796,546 of record MUZC01004414.1, on the reverse strand, counting down.
TAATATACAAATAATTTTCATGCACAAACAAGCTATTGCCCTGAAATTAATTCAATTTTTCCATAATATCAATGGCTAACTTCAAGTCTGACGTCCACTTTTCATTAACTACGGTAGTATCATAATCACAAACAAATTCCTTCATATTCAGCAACATAACTATTTTATCCTTTAGAACGCCTTTTAACTTTTTTTAATAGTTCTGAAAATTGGACTAATTCTGAAGCAGTCTTCGAAATCACTTGAATATTATTTCATTAATTTGGCTGCTGCGCATCGGGTGGCGAAACTGCTGAGCTAGGTATAGATTTGTAAGAAAGCCAAATTTCACATGGATGTATTTTTATGCGCCTAACCGATGTTGTAAGTCTTAAGAAAGTTTGGCACTGATTACCAGAAATACCTTAACCTTGATTTGGGGATGTACCTATGTCAAAATGATGCCTTTTATTATTATTATTTTTTTTTTTTTTTTTTTTTTTTTTTTTTTAACAGCCTTGAAGATTGTTAATACTCTTTTTTTTTTTTACCACGGACTTGTCCTTTCCTTTGTCTTCATGGGAATCAAATTAAGAATGATGTCTTTTAACAAAGTCAATGAGAGACATCCTTTCTAAAATCGTTCTCCAAATTTCAAGTAAAATAGCGACTCCCAGTTGTTCAAGATCCTTTAAAAAATCCTTCTGCTTCAAGTCGTCAGTCACGTGGCTGATTTTCGTTTGTTGCTAATTTTTCCAGTGGACCATCATGTCGGGCTGACCATCTTGTCGGACTGACCATTATGTCGGACTGACCATCATGTCGGGCTGACCATCATGTCGGGCTGACCATCATGTCGGGCTGACCATCATGTCGGGCTGACCCTCTTGTCGGGCTGACCATCATGTCGGGCTGACCATCTTGTGTCACACAACCTTACAGCATCATGTCGGGCTGACCATCTTGTGTCAGACAAGACTTTGTTAACAGTTATCAATTTCATGTGTTTTTGAAGTGCCTGTCAGCGATGAGAAGACGCAACAAGCCAGGTATAAAGATTTTGCAGAAGACAAAACAAATCTGACTGCAGCAGGACAACCTGCTTCTCTTTTCCCAACCAAATTAAAGGACTGAGCTGTGAACTGTACTTAATGAGCAACACTGCATTTCTCACGAAGAATAGCCTGGACTCAGTTATACTTCCTATTCATATTTTCAGCATTGCTGTATGACTGTCCAAGGCATTTTCAGAGATTCATACAAACATTTGCCAGCAATTTTATTAAAGAAGGTGTGACGATGAGGAGGATGTGTTTAAAAATGTGACGACACATCAAATAGGCGCAACTTTAAAAATTTGATTGTTTGCCATTTCAATTAATGACATTTTCAATGGCTTCACGCATGTTACGATATTAGAGTGCAGACTTACCCTAAATACATATGTTAATGTCAAAAATAATTTGCAACATGCTAATTTTTATTCAGAAAATACGCCTTCCGGGGGTGGGGTGTCAAAGCTTTGTTACGTCATATCGAAAATGGGTTGGGTCTGAGTTTTTCTGACAAAGTATGACGCTCGGGGAGGGTGGGGTAAAAATCGGCTACCTCGCATGACGTCATTTATGGATGGCCCCTTCAGTCGCGAAGAGTTGACACCATGAACTACCACCCCGGGTGACACCAACCCTAACGACGCCTTTTGTTCTGGACACATAATGATTGCTGCATCTGTCAAGCATTTCTTGGTGAACTCACTGTCAGAAAAAGGCTTGTTCCGGTTTATGACCTTATGGGATATCTCCAAACTGGTTTTGGTTGCTTCATCTTGTATTTAAGACTGTTTGGTGAAAACATTTTGCTACCTCTTTAAATTATAATTTTAAAGAAGTTAATAATAATTATTATTAACAAACTTCATGCATTTCCTTTTTCACTCTTGGTTTTTAAAATTGTGCCCGAAGTACAAATGTTTTGTTGGGTGGTATCTTTTTAAGTTGTAATCCTTGAAGACGCTCACATACTCACATCACAGCAATCAGGCTGCCTTAATGACGCTCACATACTCACATCACAGCAATCAGGCTGCCTTAATGACGCTCACATACTCACGACACAGCAATCAGGCTGCCTTAATGACGCTCACATACTCACATCAAGGCAATCAGGCTGCCTTAATGACGCTCACATACTCACGACACAGCAATCAGGCTGCCTTAATGACGCTCACATACTCACATCACGGCAATCAGGCTGCCTTAATGACGCTTACACACTCACATCACTGCAATCAGGCTGCCTTAATGACGCTCACATACTCACGACACAGCAATCAGGCTGCCTTAATGACCCTCACATACTCACATCACAGCAATCAGGCTGCCTTAATGACGCTCACACACTCACATCACAGCAATTAGGCTGACTTAATGACGCTCACATCACAGCAATCAGGCTGCCTTAATGACGCTCACACACTCACATCACAGCAATCAGGCTGACTTAAAGACCCTCACATACTCACATCACAGCAATCAGGCTGCCTTAATGACGCTCACATACTCACATCACAGCAATCAGGCTGCCTTATGACGCTCACATACTCACATCACAGCAATCAGGCTGCCTTAATGACGCTCACATACTCACATCACAGCAATCAGGCTGCCTTAATGACGCTCACATACTCACGACACAGCAATCAGGCTGCCTTAAAGACGCTCAGATACTCATATCACAGCAATCAGGCTGACTTAATGACCCTCACATACTCACGACACAGCAAGCAGGCTGCCTTAATGACGCTCACATACTCACGACACAGCAATCAGGCTGCCTTAATGACGCTCACACACTCACGACACAGCAATCAGGCTGCCTTAATGACGCTCACACACTCACGACACAGCAATCCGGCTGACTTAATGACGCTCACATACTCACGACACAGCATTCAGGCTGCCTTAATGACGCTCACATACTCACGACACAGCAAGCAGGCTTACTTAATGACGCTCACATACTCACATCACAGCAATCAGGCTGCCTTAATGACGCTCACACACTCACGACACAGAAATCAGGCTGCCTTAATGACGCTCACATACTCACGACACAGCAATCAGGCTGCCTTAATGACACTCACACACTCACGACACAGCAATCAGGCTGCCTTAATGACGCTCACATACTCACATAACATCAATCAGGCTGACTTAATGACGCTCACATACTCACATCACAGCAATCAGGCTGCCATAATGACGCTCACACACTCACATCACAGCAATCAGGCTGCCTTAATGACGCTCACATCACAGCAATCAGGCTGCCTTAATGACGCTCACATACTCACATCACAGCAATCAGGCTGCCTTAATGACGCTCACATACTA
>MUZC01004414.1:745318-791373 GCA_002072015.1 Radix auricularia | reverse complement strand
GGGGGGGGGGGCGCACTCTTTCTTTGCCCAGGGGCCCAAAACGGCGTAAAGACGGTTCTGCATATGACAAGGAAGTCTGTAAGAATGATGTGAAGGGGTTCTGCTTCTGGCAACTGACAAGGTCTGGTACTGGCAGGATGAAAGTCCAGGTCGTATTATAGAAGGTCCTAACTAGAGATGTTGGTGATCACGTGTCTCCCACTCACCTAATCAGTGGAGGGAGGCCTTGTTATAGCTAGTCTTCATAAGAACTGTTGGTGATCACGTGTCTCCCACTCAGCTAATCAGTGGAGGGAGGCCTTGTTATAGCTAGTCCTCATAGGAGCTGTTGGTGATCATGCGTCACCCACTCAGTTAATCAGTGGAGGGAGGCGTTGTTATAGTTGGTCCTGTTGGTGATCATCTTTTTCTACAGCCATGCCATCAGTGAAAAGTCTTGCTTAAGAGATAGGCTTCAAATTCACAGGCATTTATATAGATACTAAGAATCATTTGAGGCCTAGCATAGAGCCCTGAGTAAACTCTTGACTTGACCTTGTGTAATCTACCATTACTCTATACTATATAATTGGCATCTAGCAATTGTACTAGCATACTTTCACTACGAAAATAACAATTTTTTTAATATAATGAAAACCACTTCGATATTCAAAGTGATTTTTTAAAAAAACATCACTAAACCAAACAAACACCAAACATAAGATCATGCTGCTTAGTTATCTCAATTCAACAATCTCTGTATTTTTCAATAAGAAAATGATATACATGTAAATGATTTAATAAGTAAAGATGCTCTCACATGACAATGTAGAAAATTAGTATAAATTAAATTCAAACAAATAATAAATAAGTGTAAAAATACTTTTAAGAAATTTTATATTAAAAAGATGCTCATCTTTATTTCAAATTCACATGAATAATAATGGCCACATTTCATCAATATTTATAAAATATTGAATGGATTGATACAAGGTATATATATATTTTTTTAAATTTTTTTTTGCATAGCTTAAATTATTTTTTGCCAAAAATCAGTTTAGCTTTCAATAGTTTAGGAACAAATCTAAAAGTCAATGAGACCCTTGTACTTCTTTTTAGAACATTACTAACTGATGCTGATACTGTGGCTAAATTGGCCACTTTTTCAGATATGACATCATTTTCTCTCTCTGAAATCCCATGCAGATAAACTTTATACATGTCATCACATACTAAAACTAAACTTCTCGGCTCAAGCAGTATCGATAACAATCTACGGCTCTCAAATGATGAGTTCTGGTTCCCGTTGGTGTCTTCAAACGGGTTATTCATTTCCATGCCTCTACCGTGTGTATCATTAGAGCTATCATGCAACACCCCACAACCGTCATGTGGAGCCATGGAGCTGGCTGAGCTACTCTGGCTGATTCCTTCTTCTTTCATGGGGTGATAAAAATCTAACATTGTATGTGAGCCTAGGCTGATGGTTGAAACTGTTGGGTAGAACAGTGGTCCATCTTCATGGGGCTGAAATAATTTGGAAAAGAAAGTCCCACTTGTTGGGCGAGAACAGAATAAAACAGAATTACCTTACACCCAATGACTGTGCTGTAAGTTTATTTTATAAATATGCATTGACAAACTGATTTTTTTCAAAACACAAATTAAACAAGTACAATACAGTAATATACAAAATTCGCATAATTTAATTTTTTAAATTTACCATAATCCCCTGTCCAGGTAAATATTCATTTACTAGAACGTGATTAGGAATTTTTTCTTCAAAAGCTCCAAGCTGTGCAATTTTGTCAGCATAACACTGAAGCCACTGAAAATATAAATAAAATGTTATTACTAACATGAAATGTAGTTAAATATTCCAAAGATGTATTTATATCAAATGAAAGATACGTCAAGGATTTATTTATTTATTTACTAATGTAACAAAGTGTCATTTTTAAAAATCTCAAATGATAATTACTTTAAGTATTGTTTATAAGACGTTAAATTTGTTATAATGTCTATAAACTAAATTAAAGAAATTTATGAATTTAAAAAAGAAAGTGTAAATATAGAAACTATTTAGACTATTTGGATCTTTTTTAAATGTAAAAGTAAAAAATAATTTATTATATAAATTATATGGTGGTAATTACTGATATATCAAGACTAATAATATGATCAATTTAATATTCATTTATTTACCCTTTTTATTGCATCTTATCTTATCTTAGATATACAGACGCTCCTTCTATGCAGAAGATAATTGCGTCCACAGACCATGAGAGATGATCTGTTGGCAAGTGATGCAGCGGTCACAGGCCACGGCTATAGGGGTTCCACGCATTACCCCAGCCGCCTAACTATTGTCTAGTTAGGTACCCATTCAGAGCTGGGTGACTCGGGGACTCCTCAGGCCTCGGGAACAAATCCTCACCTTCGTGTGGATTCGAACTCGTGACCATCGGTATGACAGTCGAGAGCGCTACCTCTCGACCACCACGTCCCATGATTTAGTGATATCATGTTAAAATAACAAAAATCACTTTGAATTTAATTTTTTTTATATGAATAGTTATTACAAATACAAACATAACTTACTGAAGGCAAAGCTTCTGCAACCATACCCTTAATATGAGGCAGCCCACCTAAAAAAAATGACAGTACTTGTTTTTTATCCGGCTGACCACACAAAAAAATTTTCTTCTTTATTTCTTTTGGTATCAACTCTACTTTATTTTTTTAAAAGCCTTCTTTCTTTCAATTATCATTTAGTCAGTTTGTAGTTGTAATCAGAGTCAATATAGTGAATATAGTCAATCTTGTTACGTAAAATGGATTTTATTACTATGACTGTATTAATATTGCATTCAAATAATATTAAAATTTATTTTAAATAGATTAATGATTTTAATAATAATTTATTTAATCTTCATCAAAGAAAGTATATAGCCATAAAGTAGAAGAAGCTTAAGAATCAGATTGGTGCAAACATTTATACTAGGGCTGTTATCGATTAAGTTAAATTTAATAGTTAACTTTTGAAAAATTACAGAATAATTAATCGATAATTTTGATTAAGCAAAAAATACGTTGTATGACGTCATTAAACTGAAAATTTCAAGGGAATTAACAAAAACAGGCAATTAACATTTTTAAAATTTAAATATAAGAGCTTATTTTAAAATTTACACCTACAAAATCTTTTTTCTTAAATGGAGAAGTTTGAGAACTATGGAGAACTATTACTAATTATTAATAATTTATTAATAAATCGGAAAAAATATTTACAACAACCTCTTCAATTTAATCACTATTTTATAGATTAAAATAATTTTAATCGATAAAAAGTTTTACCGATTAATCGAGAAATTAATCGGTAATTTCGCAGCCCTAATTTATACCCAAAAAACATAAGACAATTTGTTTAAAAATCTCAGTTAAGCAATTATTTCACTAAAAATTAATTTATTAATTAAGTCAAAATGTAAAATTAAAAAAATTAAATTAGTTTCAAATTTTAACATAGCCCAAATCTTTTAGTTTTAAAAATTTAACTATGAATAAAGCTTTAACTTTAAATCTACCCCAATTCTGCAGTTTCCTGTGTGATAGCTGTGTCCATTTTGGCTTTGGTGAAGAATAAACTTTATTTAGAATATAATCCTCCTCTGTCTTGCTTATAAATTCGGGAACATAATAAATGGAAGGTGGTGCCTAAAAAATTAGAGAAATTTTAGTAGGAGTCTTTCAAAGAAGGCAGAATAAATTAAGTAAATATAAATATAATTAACCTATTAATTTTTTTTATTTATTTTTTTTTAATTTAAAAACAACTTTAATTTAGCCTGGATTATAGTTTTTAAACGTCTAAAAATGTCATGAAGACTCAATTTTCAATAGGCAGTTAGGGGCAGTCCATACTGATGTCACGCAATTCTGGTCAATTTCTACCCCCCCCCCCCCCCCCCCGTCACACTTTGACTTTGTCACAAAAACTTACACACCCCCTCAAATAAGACATCACAAATCTTTTACCCCCATCCCTAAAATTTGTATTTTCTATTTGAAAATGTGCATGTTTCAAATCATTACTGTCATATTAGTATGGATATAGTGTAAGTTGTAAGGCTGCATTCTAAAATCGTAACATGTGTGAAACCATGTAACTGTAAAACGTCAGAAAATAAATTGTAAGAAATGGAATATTTAAGTGGAACTTTTATTTAAACAATCGTTAAACTCCCCCCTCCCCCTCGTCACAAATGTGTGGATGTGTGACGTAATTTATGGACGCCCCTTATTCCAAATTCCAATCATATCACCATGTAACATGTTATTGTTATGGCATCTGTCTGTCTACGAAAGACGATAGATTTATTCTAATTATTGCAGCTCTTGGAGTGGCTGATTAGACCAATCCTTGAGTGGCAGTCTCTTCTGCATTTTACACACACAAATGTAGTTGGGCAGTGTTGCCTGGCCTTTCTCCTCACTCTTTTTCCAACTGCTTCTTCCCTAGATTTCTCCTCTGCTCTTAGTGATCTTTCTTTCACTATAGCTCGCCATGTGGTCCTATCCTCAGCCAGGTTTTCCCAGTTTTGTATATCAATGTTGGCTACTTTCATGTCTATCCTGCATATGTCCGTGTATCTGAGACATGGGGATGGCCGACCAACCGACCTTTTCCCTGTTGCCAGCTCGCTGTATTACACTGTATAGCACATCTTTGGGTATGTAACATGTACCACACTTATTTATTATGATCCAAAGTGTCACAACACATACTTTGCTATTTAATTTTGTTGGTTAGTTATGCTTGTACTGTGTACAATTAATATTTGTTATCAATTCAAATAGTTGCATTTGTTTAAGTATTAAATTAAGTATAACTTAAAGAGTTTAGACAGTTTAGACACTTAAGTCTTAAGTTTTAAGACTTATGACTTAAGTTTAAGTTAAGTATAAAGTCTAGAATTAAGTATTGTATTCACTATTAATTAAATTAATGGATGTTGAATCTGAATGTAACATAGTTTTCCCTGCCTGACTATAAACAAAAACACAATGCTTTTACTTTTAATTTTAAAATTAATTTATAAAATTATTATTATTATTTATTTATTATTATTAATATTATTCTAATCATACTTACATTGACAACTTTATATTCCTTGTAATTCATACTATAATAAACAGTAATATTTTAATATTTTTTAAAACTATTTTTATCGTTTGAAAAATTCTCTTTGGTATTGAATATAAGTTGTTGTCAATAGCACCCAGCTGCGAGATCAATGGTTGGGATCAATAAGGTGATTGTTTTGTTTCCATTAAAGTTGAAAGCGAACATTAATTTTCAGTAAGATAAACTGATATCCGGATTTGTCCCCTTGTACCAAGTGAAAATTCATTGGTTTATTATTTCTAGCAGACCAATTGAAATCACAATGCGTCCTTGTCTTCAAAATGGCTGCTAAGACCAAGTTCTGAGATGTTATATCGTTTAATAAGTTCTCAAGATGATACTTAAATATATCTTGTTCAATTTTAAAAATTCGGTTATGTAGTTAAGGATATCCTATTACTTGCCACTAAAAACTGGCACTGAAAGTTTAAGATATAGTAGGCATAAAGTTAGTTCTCAGAGGTTAGTAAAGTTATTAAATTATAATTAAGCCACTACAAAAATGCTACATTGCCTACATTCTACATACTTTGAAATTTACTTTGCCTACATACTACACACTTACACACATAGTTTATAAGTACAATGAATGAGTAACAATGATTACAATGACTGACAATGTATGCTACATGTACTAGGCACAAACTAGTGTCTACATACTACATGATTTGATAGTACATACACCAGTTACAGTGACAGCCTACGGCTACGGCGGCTACGGTAGTCTATGCTTAAATACTTAAATTTATATCTTGGCATGGGCTATTGAGACACTAGCATCTGAATAGCCAACAGGCTATTGAGACGCAAAAAAATAAGCCAATGAAAAGTATTTCCATTTCTTGAAATTAGTAGATGTTTCTCTTTCGCCCACCAGTGTCTCAGCCATTATATAAATCGGAGTGTCTACTGCTACGACAAAGTAACGGCAGACAACCCGCGCGGATGTGGCTGGTGCTACGACATGTCGTAATGCCAGCAACATCCGCCCGGTTGTCTGCCGTTACGACAAGTTACGACATGTCGTAAACAATTTTCTGTATTTCAATTTTGCTATTACTAATACTTAAATACTAAACCATAATTCTCAAAATGAAATATCATGATCACTAGATAAGCTTATTAATGAATTTTAAAGGATTAAAAAAAATCTAGATTGAGCCATTAAATGAAAAATAGTTATAAATTTTAAAAATTACACTTTCTCAGCAGCTTCGCTAGATCAAATGATAGTACAATGGCTTCGGAAATGATTTAATACTATTGATAGCGGGATCAAATCCCGCTGCCGTCATGTTTTTTTTTTTTTTAAATTTCATTTATTTATATTATTATTATTTTTTTAAAAATAATAATGAGTATGCTGATACTGATCATTTTTGTTATTATTCTGAAAAGCAGATACGTTGAATAAATCTGTTAAAATAAAAATATTTAGATTTTAGACATGTCGTAACGCTAGCAACATCCGACCGGGTCGTCTGCTGCTACGACAGTCGTAAAAATGTGATATGTGCTTACTTACAGTTACGACTAAAGCTGTATTTAATTATGCTAATACTAATACTACTATTTTTTTTTCTTCTTTTGATTCGCGAGTTGACACTCAGTCGGCTTCATCAACGAAAAAGGTGAGGCGTGAGTTTAAAAAATGACTATAAACCATCACTGTTACTTAATTGTTTGGAAGATATTTTTGAAACATTTTCTGAATTGAAGGCATCGCGAAAAAGTGCTGAACGCAAGCGGGATTTGAAGCCATTGTCAGACGATGGAGGCATAGTGTATCAGTGTATCGTACCCCGCAGACTTGCTCGTCATAAAAATTGCAAAGAGAGGCGGGGGGGGGGTGCTGAGAAAACGGACACAAACAGCAGCACGAAGTAATAGGGGGAAAAAAGGCGAGTAAACGAGGAGTCCTGTGCGGTTGTTATTACCTGCCCCCCCNCCCCCCCTCCTCAATAGTAATAGTATTAGTAATAGAGTGAAAATGAGGTAGAAGGATGAATGGAATGGTTTCCTGTGACAAGTCTGCACACGGCACATTTTATTATTCCACACGAAACGAATTATTTTAGGCCTACATTCTTGCGATTGTGCGCGAATCGTTGCTTGAGGATTTTCATTTACGGCTTTAGGCTTTACGGTATACTAAATTTTAATGCATCGGCATCACTTACACAAGTATACTATAGTATAGCAAAATCGGCTGATATATTTATAATCGGTAGACCAATATTATATTAAAATTAAATCTATTTAAATAATTTATTTAAATAAATTTAGATTTTAGAATTAATGCACACACAAATAATTATAATGTCGTATTATAATATATATGCGTATACAATATAAAGAAGAGTTTGTTAAGATTTAATTCTTTCCAGGTGTCTACTGCAAAGAGACCGAGTCGTCTGCTGCTCCGACAAAATTGTCGTAGCGCTAGCCACATCCTATATAAATATAACAGGATGGCGATTTCACTTCTAATAAATCATATTTTCTATGTTTTTGGCCATCCATGAATACCAAAATGCAATTTTGGCGGATTTTTACCCCTATTTCCCCCTTGTCACAAAACTTAGACCCTCTCTCCACAATGTGACGCCACAAGCTTTGATTGACCCCCCCCTCCTAAAATTACCCCGATTCAATTAACATTTTTGTCATTGAAATATTTATTTGGTGTAAGTCTTCACTCTAATATCATAACACATGTGAAGCCATTGAAAATGTAACTTAATAAATTGTAAGCTATCAAACTATCAAGTAGAACTTTTATTTATAGTAGCGCATTGGCATTGAGATGTGATTTTTATTTCTTAAACTCCGCCCTCCAAATCCTGTGGGCTATTAAGACGTTAGCGTCTCAAAAGCCACTGCCTTTATGACTATTACTATTATAAATATGTTAATAATTTAATAATTTTTTACTACTATCTAGATCTCACTTTTAAAGTGTTTAACACTCCTTGCCGTTGCTACTGCATAAAACTAAACAATGGTGATTTCATGCTTCACTTGTAACTTGTGAGAGTGAAATTAATTTTATGAAATTAAACTAAATTAAAGTTTCTAAGACTAAGAAGACTGTCTACCTATGTACACCACAAAACTAATACTAACAGCTTTGGACTGGGTTGTTTGCTGCAAAAAATTTATTTGTCTTGTTGCCAAATGAGCCCATATCAGCTTATTTTGGCTAAAAGTGTGTGCGATTCCTAAGCTTATACTTATAAATAATTAAACATTAATACTTAAATAATCTCTCCGTCTTTTTTAAAAACTGGTGATTGCTAGATCTGTAATTTCTCTGCCAGTAAAAGATGATAGGGTACAATTTATGGATAATTTGATATATCTTTGAAAAGCGTGAACCCTACATGAGAATCACCGGTCTCATGGTAGGATTTATAACTAATGGATTTGAGTTGGACTTGCTGTTCATGATGGGGTTTTTTCTTTCTTAAGCCCAATACTTTGATTCTCAGTCTTAGTTTCAAGTTATTTGTGTGTATTATTTAATACATTTTGGCATGCACTATATACGAAATACATTAACTAGTCAGTTAATTTTTATATATCACTGATTAGATATTCTGTTATTTTGTTTTTCAATTATACCATGATTTTTTTATATATTAAATAATACAATATTACTGAGAATTTTGTTTAAATATTCAACTGCAATTAGTGTTTCCATATTTCCAATATGACCATAGTTAAAAATATAAATGGAAATATATACATAGGATATTATATTTTAAGTAATATATATATTTTTTTAATACTGTGCAACCATGCAGACTCAAGTTTCAATGAAAATTTGTATTTTACCCCTATGCCTTGTCTTATAACATTGAGAATCTATTGATCCCAAACAACCCCCTCTCCCATTTAATATTATTTATAAATGCCACCTTTCCCACTAAAAGTTGATTTAATTTATAATTTATATTGTAATAACTTATATTCATCTAAAGATATTAACAATCACACAAATCACAAATGTCTGACATTTTAATGCATTAAGTTAATGAATCACTAGATAGACTTGGATGAACAAGAAGTGCTTACTGGTAAAAGATTTGTAACTGTTTTATTTAACTTAAAAATGTATTAGTTAAAATAATACTTGGTAATAATTTTGTTAATTTCTACTGCACACTGAGTAGTCATACTCACTAAAAATAGTGGTCAAAAATTGGTGGTGTTTATTGAATGAAGAAAGAGAGGTATGTATGGAGAGAGATAGTGGTAGAAAGGCTCAAAGATGGTAGAGTATTGCTTTGAATAACTGTACTTTTGGAAATGAATATAAAGAAAAGTTTCAAATTCCTTTTTCAAATTTGAGATGGTTTAGGCACCACTTCCAGAATAATGGCAGTGGTGCTAGCATCAAAACTGCCAGAACAAATTAACACCTCTTTCTAGGTGCTAATTTTTATACTAAGCAAAGGCAGCACATTGTAATTAATTTTTTATCACTATCTTTTTTTTCAACTGTGGTGTACCTAGGCTAAAGCCCATTTTTAATTTTGATTTAGGCATTTTTTGAGACGGGACCAAAAAGATTAGTGTTTATTCCTATCGGTTGCTGGGCTTAAAATACATAGGTTGAGTGAGTACCTGGTATCTTTATCCTTATTTTAGAAACAATAAGCGCCAGATGTAAAGCCGGCTTAATTGATCTGCTAGGCCAAGTCTATCTACACAAAAATATTTCTCAGAACTCAATGTGTCTTTTTTAAAAATGTCTCTACATAATGTTTTTGTATTATTCTACTTCATCTCTTTAACTGACAACACACTGATATTGCCTAGGTTAAAATTTTAACAATAAATACCTTTTTGCCTGTAATTGTGATGCCCATCATAAAAAAACTAGATACGTCAATAAAGAACTTGAGAGATTATTACTTAATTATTTTTAGAAATGGGCAACAGCACATGATAAATCAGCTTTTTTTTTAATAGGTTAAATTTATTAGATAAGTTTCAATTCCCCTTTTCTGATAATTACTAGTTCATATTGCATTAAACGCAAAAGGCATTTTTATTCACCCAATTTTACATTTATCACTTTGCTCTATATTTTTTTAAGGATCTGTAAAAACTTTTATATTTACTTTTATTTAAAACAAGTAGGTAAAAAATAATTGCAAATGAAGCCATTTGGGAAGAATTTATTATAAATGGTTTAAATTAAAACAAATACTGGTGACAGCTTGAAAACAAAAAACCACTTCTATTGGAGTGATTACTTTCAAATATTCAAAGGCTATAAATGATCCACACACAAAAATGACAGCATTTGGGGAAAAAAGATAACAGCAGAAATTGTTTTTATTTTGTTGAACCAAAAGATAGCCCTATGCACCAATATCTTAACGTCTGGGATTTTGTTCTTTACCTAAAATAAAAACAACAAAAGTGGTAGTTGGAGAACTAACAGACTGTGATGATTCACCCCTACTCTAAACAAGCACAAGGCACTATGCCTAATTGTGTAATATCAAAATGGATAAACCATTTTGAAAGCACCTTCCCTCAATAGGTGGATAAAACTCTTGCCCAGACCCAACATGATTAAGGCCTAAACTTTGAAAATATCAAGTTAAAAAAATATGACCTAAAATAAAGGATAAATTAATTATACATTTTAATGACATTCAAAGGTATGACTTTACCCAGCTCCTGCCTAACCACAAAGGATATAAAACCTCTCATATGTCCAACAAAAAAAACTCTCATATGTCCAACAAGGGGTATGATAATTAAGTTTATTTTGATCTTTAAAATAGAAAATAAACTACCAAAAAATTACTTAATTTTTTTTTAAACATTAAGTTAAAATTTATTCATTGAAATATAGGGCTGGTGCTGATTAAAAAAATTTTGTTCGATTAATTGGGAAAAATTTAATAAATTAATTATATTTTTATAACGCACATATAGATCCCATCCCCTTAAGTTGTGATTCATTATTTTGCAAAATTGGCTAAGTCGTGGTAGTTCCATTTTATGACATAACACAGCAAATTCGTTCTGTTATGCAACAAATAATGAAGAAAAACCTTTTGTTTATGTATGCCTGTCTAAATAAATAATAATAATACAAGGGAAAAGTATGTAAATAATAAAAAAAAAGATATAGTATTGGTCATTGGAAAAAAAAAAAAATCTTAAATTTTAATACATCAAATTAATTTTACCGATTAATCGATTAATTAATTGTTACTTTTAGCAGCCCTAATTTACATACTAAAAAAAGCTATTGTAATTATGTGAGCATAGTTGAAAGATGCCTTGAACATAGGTGCCAGAATTTAAAGGTTTGAGCAATCAGTTTTAAGGAGTGTTATTGAAATTTTTTAAAATGTAATTTTTTTCTTTTAAGTCCCATAACTGATGGTTGTAGTGGGTACTAATGTTTCCTTTAGAACTTTACTAGGGGCTTGGTAGACCATGTGGGTCCCCCAACTCCCTTCCAGGTCAGCGGAGGACTTTCTTAGCGTTAGTCATTCATCATTCTTTTTGTGAGCCGAGCACACTATTGACTTTGCTATTCAGCCACCAAAAATGTTAAACATTATATAAAATATTCTCATTTAAAACTGTTAAGTCTATATAATATATTAATTCTCGCAAATAATTGTATTTTCAATTCTGAATTTTTCTTTTTTGTACCTTTGCCAGTTTTTTTTTAAATTGGAAAATTAAAAATACATGTGTATGCAAAGCTAATACTCTGCACAGAGTATTTATGACTTATTATTAGATTAGCATTTAAGCAGTTCTTTTGTTACTGGTTTCTCTTTCAATTAGACAGGGCTTTTTTTTCACCCTGATTAAATCTATTTCATTCCAGAATGGCACACAGCAATTCAACAGGACCTAGAAAAGGATCAAGATATCATCGTTTAGATGACATTCCTACTGATACTTTTACTCCAAGAACATATCAGGTAACCTATTTTAGAATATACTTAAGTTATCTTTTAAAATCTTGGTGGGCAGCAAAAACATATATTATCTAGTTTTTATGTTTAAAAATGATTTCTGTGATTATTGAAACATCGGTTTAAATTTTTAAAGAGTAATCGAAAAATTAATAAGTTAATTTCCGCAGCCCTTTATGTATATATATATATATGTTTATGCAAAGGAATGACATCTAAAGACTTTACTATTTTGCTTGCAAATTAGAAATGTAATCACAAATAGTATATGAAATCTTTAATGTAGATGTTAAATTCCAGTGAGCAAGCAGAATCAAATTTACATCTAATTGTGGTATTCAGCTCATATCAGATTAGTATTGTAGAATATAAGTTTAAATCTAATGCCATATTTATGTAATAATAATTAGACCTGTAGACTCTTGAACTAGCAAACATATGTAGAGCTCAAGGGAAGAAACAATGTGATATTTCTGAAAATGTTTAGTTATTCTGAGGTTTATGAAAAAAATAATTTCTGTGACTTTATTAAAAATTCAAATCTATTTAATTCATAAGAAATGTGTATAATTTTGAACTTAAAAACTTGAATATCTCAAAACTACAAAAATATGACATAGCCATTTCTTCCCTTGAGCTGTACATATTTAAGCAACTATAGAAACTGGTGAGATATGTGACTCATGCTAGCTTGAAAGTCACATTTTAATAATGGGACTAATGCTTCAATTTTTTATGTTCTTTTCTTGCATCCGTCTCAAGATATCTCACTCTACACTTTTTCTCTAAGTCTGACTGTTATAATGAACAAATTTTTTTATTTTTTTTCTAAAAGCCCTGAATCTCTTGAACGTCAAGATATACGGGGCGTAATTCCAATCCAGGACTTTGTGGAATCCCAAGGAAATATGTTTATATAATAATATATTTACAATAATGCTTGGATCTGTTTTGGCACTTTTACTGTAACATACTTTTGAATAATTTAATTAGATACAACTGTTGGATTCTGCTTTGAAGAGAAATACTTTGTTGTGTCTGGGATGTTCTGAAAGTAAATTATTTCTTGCTCTGATGTTGGCCAAAGAACTGGCATCACCTACCAGACTGCTTCGTTGTCAAGGTGGTAAACGGACATTTTACCTCACAGACACAGGTAATTTGGTTGATGATAACCAATATGTTATAAACTGGACTGAGTTATAGTAGAATAAAACTATATAATAAACATGGCACTATTTTTCAATACAATTTGAGCTATAGTTTTAAAATTTTCCTATGGAAATTCTCAGTGAGTTGGGTAATAAAAATTGTTTCCCTTTCAGATGAAGATGTTGAAATGCTGTACCAAACCTTGCCCCATCACACCGACCTGCAGGTGGAGTTCTGTTACCCTCAGTCCCTTTTAGAAGAGGACATGCAGGATGGAACTATTGGTACAAAAATATCATTACAAAAGTGGTCCCGGCTTGTTGATTCCAGCAGCATTCTTGTTTGTAGTGGTCATCTCTTTTTGACAGCACTCTGTAATGATTACATAGACTTGAAAGAGGTCAACTTGCTGATTTTTGACAATTGTCATAGAGCAGTAGAGGTTGAGAATCACCCTTACAAGGAGATCGTGAAAGGAGTTAAAAGTTTACCTAAGAGATCTGATCAGCCCCACATCCTCGGTGTCACTGCTTCAATTGCTGGTACTGACTGCAGCGACCCCTTGAAGCTGAAGCAGACTATCACTGACATGGAGGAGGCCATGTTTTCCTATGCAGAAACATCGATGCTTATTCTGTCTGAGCGATTTGGTTGCCGCCCCAAAGAGTCTGTCATCCAGTGTCTGGACCATGAATTTGATGATGAGCAGGAAGTCCTCAAAGACACATTAGAAGAGATTTTAGAGCAGAATTATTATTTCTTTTCTGAATGTCGATTAGCGGTAGATGAGACCGTGGATAATCGGGACCCGAGGGAAACTCCAATCCAAGTGTTGTCACAGTGTCTAAACATTCTGAATGTTCTGGGTTCTTGGTGCACTTCTTCCATATCAGAGTACTTTGTCATGCAGCTGGAGAAGATTGTCAAATGTGAGAAGAATGATATTCATAAGAAATTTTTGAGATGTGTTATTACAACTCTGAGAGTTCTCATCAAAGAATTTGAGAAGCATTTCCATCCAGATTATGATGTTAATGAGTTGCTTGAATATACAACACCAAAAGTAAGGGAGCTGGTCAAGGTGCTGCGTAGATACAAGCCGGAGGTGGACTTCATTATTGTCAGTAATGGTGACAGCTTCAATGACGATGAAGAGTTCTCTGACCTCTCGGATGATGATGATGATTCAATAATGTCTGATTCAGAGGGAGAAGATAACAATGGAGAGTCTTTCAGCAGTTCAAAGCCTGTGCATATTGCTGTTAAGCGGACAGCTGATGGGGGACATGAACGAATCATGACATTCTCAGAGGAAGAGGAAAAAAATCTTTGTGGAATTGTCTTTGTAGAAAATCGTTACATAGCTTTCGGTCTAAATAAAGTGATTGAAGAGGTTTGCTCCTGGGATGAGAATCTTTGTTTTGTCAAAAGCTGCCACATCACCGGCCAGGGCCTGCGAAGTACTAACGGAAAGCCACGGGTCACTCGCACATATAAACGCCAAGAAGAAGCGCTGAGAAAGTTTCGTACGCAAGAATGCAATCTTGTTATAGCTACTTTGGAGCTGGAAGAAGGTATAGACATCCCCAAGTGCAATTTAGTCATAAGATTTGATCCTCCTAAGGATTTCAGAGCTTATGCACTGTCTAAGGTAATACATGATTTTTCTCTATAAGTTCAGATTAGACCTAGGAATTCTTAATCATGATTAGGAAAAAGTTTCCTAATGTCCTCATATATTATCTAAATTTTCATGTCACAATTAGAGATTAGCTAAATGAAATTTATTGTTCTTTTTGTTTTCCATCTTTTCATAAAACTCAAGAATAACTTTTCTTTTAAAATCCTGATCCTAGGGTAGAGCCAGAGCTCGAGATGCTGCTTATGTTATACTCTTAGATCAGGAAAATTTTGAAGGATTCAACTCAAGCCTGAAAGTCTTCAAAGGAATTGAGCAGGTACAATTATTAAGATGGTGATATCATCCTTAAAATATAACTTCTATAAAATGCACGAATCATATATATATATATAGATATACAAGGATGAGACATACACATTTTTTAAAATGTATTTCTCTTAGGTGCTTCTTGGGGAAAACAGAAATCTTCAGGCTATCAGAAGCATTATTCCTGGGGAAGATGCAGACAATGAATATGACAGCAAGGATGAAGATGATTCAGATGCCAGCAGTGATGAAAGAGACACCATACCCCCTTATTGCACCATGCCCCATTCCCCTAATTCACCTCAAGTGACTTTGCAAGGGGCAATAGCTCTGATCAATAGGTAGGAGTGCTAGTGACATCTTTAAATCGTAGCCATACAAAAATTGGGTAAAACAATCTCTTCACACCATTTGTAGCTTTTTTTTCCCTCAATAATTCTTTCATTGGTCACTCAAGTACTTCAATTTTGTGTTTGTAATATTACGTACATGTTATGGAATTTTTAGATATTTCAGGTTCTAATTAACATAAATTGAACAGAAAATTTTAGGATTATTAAAGTTTACTTGTGCAAGAACTGTTGCCTTTACGTAATAACTCAATTGTTGAAAAACAAATATTTCCAGGTACTGTGCAAAACTTCCCAGTGATGCATTTACTCACTTGACCCCTCAGTGTCGTATCGAAAAACTGGACACGAATCCCTCTAGTTATGTTGCTAACCTTCGGCTGCCCATCAACTCTCCTGTCAAAGAGGAGCTCAAGGTAATATAATTATTTGTCACTGTGTAATGATGGTGTAAACGTTTTAGCCTCATGCGTCTTGTTAATCCAGGAAAACATAAATTTTGTTAATTTGAACATTTTATATTTACTCAAAGTTTATATGTACTTGATAATATCAAGATTCATTCATCATTTCTGTAGGGGCCAGCCATGAGAACTAAAAAGCTTGCCAAGATGGCGGTAGCCCTTAAAATGTGTGAAATCTTACATAAAAAAGGTATATTATTATTGTCTCTTTTTATACCTTTGTTTGCCGATGTTTGGTTATAGGATCGAACACCTAACTTTTCATTAACATATTTTATCGTATTAAATCACTGTACTAAATGAACACCCAAAAATTTAACACAATTGAGTAAGATGAATTTCCTCCACATCACATCAAAATTCTTTGGCAAATGAACTATATATTTCTGTGTTCAGGCGAGTTGGATGAAAATTTGGTTCCTGTTGGCAAAGAGATGTTCTTATATGAAGAGGAAGAAGAGTGGGGAAATGAGGAAGATTTGGCTGGCCAAGCACGGCCTGGTACCACCAAGAGAAAGCAGTATTACATAAAGAAGGTGGATTTTAATCCTTTATCTTGTTGACTTTTAAAATATTTGTTAAAAAAATTTTTTATTAATAAATATGTTATACTCAAACAAATAAGTTTGTTGGAGACATTAAAAAGGGTGCTAATTTTTAATTAGTTTTTATTTTTAGATTTTTGAGGATGGATTTTTAAAAAATACTCTTTATGGTTGTTATATATTTTTTTTAAAACAGCAAATTAGTACTATTTCATGTCTTGCGATCTTGGTTTCAAACAGGCAACTGATGCATTACTTCAGAGTCGTCCCAAACCTGGTCAACCTTGCTTCCTATATCTGATCAATTTAAAGCTTACTGGACCAATCACAGATGAACAAAACACCAGGGGTCGTGTCATCTATGCTCCAGAAGACACTGTACAGACTCTTGGGATCCTCTTGTCAAAAAAAATTCCTCTAGTTAGTTCCTTTTTTCTTTTTATTATAGTGAAGTGGGTGCTTTAGGTTATAGATAGACTTGTGAGTGCTAATAGCAGAGCTACAAGTTAGATTACAGAGAATTTTAAGATAAATGTTCATTTTTGGTGTGAAAAAAAAGTACAAATGTTTCCCTTTTTTTCCTCCTTTTTAAAAAAAAAAATTCAAATATTTACTAATTTTACTACAGATGCCTTACTTTCCTGTGTATACAAGATCAGGGGAGGTTACTGCATCCATTGACCTGCAACAGACTGATCTGATATGTTCAGAGGATGAAATTAATCGACTCTTAAAATTCCACCATTTTGTGTTCTCTGGCGTATTGCATTTAGAAAAAGATCCAATGGAGTTTGACTGTGTCAATGCTGACTGTGGCTACATAATTGTGCCTTTGAATGGTACTTGCTTCAAACAATATTTTATGATTTCTTATAATCTTTAATTATTTCTATAGATGTGGATTGGGGAAACTGTTGGCTGTATGTAACAAAGCCTGGAATAAAATTTACTTAGTGGGTCAAATTAAATTATTTACTTTTTTCTCCTGACTTGCTTATGAGGCCCAAAATAATTTGTCCTATTCCCTCAAGCATTTTTCACATAATGATAACATTTTTCTTCTATTTCAGGTAAGAGTCATAAGGAGCTAAGCATTGAATGGAATTTTGTGGACAAGGTGATTGACTTTATCAAAATAGAGAAGCGTGCAGGTTTCAGCAAGAAAAGTGGAGACGCTCCATTTGAGTTCTGCCTTGAAGACTTTGAGGACGCTGTGGTCATGCCATCGTATCGTAACATTGATCAACCCCAACATTTCTATGTAGCAGAGATTCGCCATGATCTTAATCCCCTGAGCCCATTCCCTTCACCTGAACTCTACAAAACATTCCAAGTAGGACAAATAGTTTACTACCGTTCATATTCTTCTCAATATTATAACTTCTCTATTGTATTGAAATAAGCTTATCGTTTTATTGGATTGTAGTATTTTTAGCGCATTTTCGAGAAGTCGAATGCGCTATTGCACCCGTTTTGTCCGTCCGTCCGTCCGTCATCACCCTTGATCTCAGCATCCATAAGTCCTAGACCCATGAGGTATATATGTTTTTTGTATGTCCTGACCTGCCATTTGTGCATCAACACTCAGTTACTCGATCCGTTAAAAAACCCCGTTAAAACTACCAAAAAATATTTCGAATCGAGAGGTAACACTAGCGCAGGGAACGGCCGCCATTGCTGGAAGTCGAATGCATAATCCTTCAGGCATTGAAGAGTGGTGCGAAAGGGTGCAAAAGAATTTTTTTTTTTTTTTTTTAGTTGACGTCATTAGAATATGTGTAAAAGTTTAGAGAGTTTTACGTCATCATTTGTGGTGACTTGTAGTTAGATTAAAGAGAAAATAAATTTTTTTAAAATGTAAAGAAATGACTTTTAAATTAAAAAAATGTCAGGTATATTCATTACACAAGAAAATTCATAAAAATATGTCTAAAATCTAAACACAATTACTGATAACTACATAATTCTGATATCTAACATAAGTACTGATACATAATACGAAAATGCGCTAACACGTCCTGAATTCCAATAGGGACCAGGCTTAACATGATTTTTTAACTTAAACTTTGGCATGTAATTGTTTCAACGCTTAATATATTAGGGGACGCGGTGGTTGAAGGGCAGTGTGCTTGGCTGGCAAACTGAGAGCTACGGGTTCAAATCCCAGTGAAGGCTAAATGCGTTCCTGAGTCCACCCAGCTCCAAATGGGTATCTGACATTAGTTGGAGTAAAGTAAAGGGGGCTGGGCATTGTGCAAGGCACATGACTCCCCCCACATATGCAGTGGCTATAGAAACTTGCGAACACTGCTTCACTTGCCCCAGTATGGGTAGTATGGTCTAAAAAGGGGACTTTGCTCCTTTTTTTAAATTAAATTGAACTTTCATAAATTATGTCTTTTTCAATGCCACAAAATATATGTTCACTTAGGTCTTAAATATTTAAAATGTAAATGTTGAAATTTTCTGCAGGATTACTATACCACAAAGTATGGGTTGAAGATAACAAACACAGAACAGCCCTTGCTAGACGTTGATCACACTTCTGCTAGACTTAACCTGCTCACACCGAGGTTCATACCCATTTCTTCTTGGTCTTCTTTACAGAGTAGTTTAAAAAATAAAACAGGAACAATTTTATCAAAGACTTGTAATTGTTTGGTTTTGGGAACTTATTTAATTTTAGTATGATCCAAATGATGTTAAAACAGCTACCTCTTATCAAACATATCATTTATTTTGTACAGGTATATGAATCAGAAAGGAGTGGCCCTTCCTACGAGCAGTGCAGAAACTAAGAGAGCAAGGCGGGAAAATTTGCAACAGAAGCAAATTTTAGTTCCAGAACTTTGTGATGTACATGTTTTTCCAGCATCTTTGTGGCGTAAAACTGTTTGCCTTCCTGCCATTTTATATCGTACTAATTATCTCTTACTTGCCGATGAGCTGAGACGTAAAATTTCAAGAGAAACTGGGATTGGTGTTGAAGAGCTTCCTCCGGGATTTAGATTTCCTAAACTTGATTTTGGATTTGATACAAGTCCTGATAAACTAATGGATGCAGAAGTGAATGGTGGTAAAAAGATGGTCTCAAACAACTTGAACATCAAAGAGGAACATTGTGAAAAATTACCTGACCCTCTTTTGTGCTGCATCCAAAATGAAATGATGAAGAAGGAATCTTTGGTGAATGACACAGATAAATCAAAAGATGAGTCATCAACATCTTCAGACAGTGATTCTGGGATAGCCTCATCCAGTTCTGACAATAACATTGATGTAACCCCTGTTCATAAAAATCTTAACAAGTCTGCAGAGCATTTGGAACATAGTTCTGCCAAACCTTCAAAAATAATCCAAGAGTTGTGTGGCCATGACAATAATGTTAACCTGACTCAATCACGGTGCTTAAATCATCATGTATTATATGTTGTTACACCTCAAGGTAGCTCATTCCCTAGCAGGAACCAATGCAATATTATTTCTAATACTGAGGCCATTGAGCTTCCATCGACATTATCTGCTATACGGCAGCAGGACAGCAATGGCAGCACATCTACCTCCTCTGTGATAAATTTCTCTTGTACATCAGCTCCTGCCAAAGTATCACCAGATCATGCAACAACTGGTGCTACTACTTCCATCATAGTGCCGCCCTCCACTGGGCTGGAGTCTACATGTGAACATGACAGGCCTATGACGTTTGATTCTACAGAATTCAGGTCCCTTGTTGCTGAGACTTTGCCCTGTCAAGCCAGTCATGGTGACACATTTGTAGCGTTAAGCCTTCCTTGCTCCACAACATCCTTATCTACATTATTGACATCATCTGCATTTTTGGAATCGCCATCAGCTTGTAGCAAGCCCTTAACCACATTTGGTGAAAAATGTAAATCACCTGATATAACCCCCTTGTTGGTTCCAGCATCAGAAGTATTGAATGCAAGTACTGTTTACAAAGGCTGTGATTTATCATCAAGTGAACTTACAAAATGCAATACAGGAGCTGATGCTGCAAGCAACTTTGCAAATGGCCAAGCTGATTTATTTCTAACTAATGATACAACTGGTTGTGAATTGAATAAGGGCTGTAACAATGCCCACCCTGCCTTACTTGTAACAGAGTCAAGTCCAGTAATTGATCACAATCATACCAATCATTGTTTATGTATTAACCATCCATGTGTTCATCTTTCAGATGCTCAATTTAACTCTGCTGATCAAAGTCATATTCATGCAATTTATAACATGTCTCATAATTTAACAGAGAATGGAAACAACAGCACTAAAAATACAACAGGAATTACTAAGTCGCATATCAATGGTCATGTGAAGCCAGACATGAAACCCAACTTTACACAGTGCCCAGTCAATGAATTCTGTAACCTAGGTAAAGCTGAAGCGATCAGGCACCAAAAATCTAAAACTTCATCATCTTCATCTGATTCACCTGCTCTAGACGGGCCAGCTATCATCATGAATTCTTTAAGTCGAGAATTAGTTGACCTGGATATAGATCTCATCGTGCCTCAGCCAGATAGTCCAGATACATTCCATTCCTTTGAAGATTCCTTGAAATCTGGTGCAAACATGAGGCAAGAAAACAAAAACAAAACAAATGCTAGATTATCTTCTCATTCAAGTCGTGAATGGCCTATTAATAAGCAATCTGCTAAAAGTGAATGGCTGAATGTGAATGGTCAACAATCTGACACTGCCCATTGTCCTAATGTTCATGTGACTGAAGCCCTTAAAAGTCAACAAAGTACACTCCACGAGGAAAGAATATCTGATCTGACAGATTTTAACAATGTCTCTGGGGATAGTGATCTCACAGGCTCTGAAAAGATCAACTCAGATAATCATAATGGTATTAATACTGCTTTTGATGACATCAACATCAACACTGAAGACATCAATGTCATCAAGTTTTCTTTTCACACTGATGATCTGGGTGAGAAATCTAAAGAATCCAAAGATGATGGTAAAAAAGAAATACCCAATAAAGCTACAGAGAAAACTTTAGCCAAATCACCAAAAAAGCTTCCAGATGTAGCTAAACTACAAAGCACAGAATTAGAAATAGGTGTTTGGAATTCCAATGAAAAGAGGATTTTTAATAAAAAACAGGAAGCAGATTCACGTAGAGAGAAAATGAGAAAAGTTCACCAGAGCAGTGATATTGAGATGTCAGACACAAATCATTCCTTTGGTCAGTCTACATTCTTGAGTGTGGCATCTGAAAGTTTTAGTTCTGTTAGCTTGGATGAAGACAGAGACCTCCACACCTTTGTTGGCCCCAGTCCTTGCCTCATAATGCAAGCTCTCACCATGTCCAATGCCAATGATTTCTTCAGCTTAGAAAGGCTTGAAACTATTGGAGACTCATTCCTCAAGTATGCCATCACAGTCTATTTGTACTGTAGTTATCCTGGCATTCATGAAGGCAAACTCAGCTACCTGCGCAGTAAACAGGTAATCATATCCAGCTATAGAAACATCAGACTTTTATCCTCTTAACAAAAGACTTATACATTAAAATTGAATTCTTCTTATCTATCATTTATTTTACACAGTTTTCTAAAATATGGAATATGATTGACAGTTCTAATATAATCAAAAGTCTAATTCACGAGAACTTTTAAAAAATTCAGTTTTTTATTCAGTTACATTTGCATACCTGTGGATTAATTTATGTATTAAATTGAGCATTTGAAGTTTAAGGTGGCATTATTGTTGGTTACTCTTTAAATTTACTGAAACTGTTTTTTTTTCTTTCCTAAATTAATTTAGAACTTATATGTTTTGGGCCTAACAAAGTTTGCTTTTGATGCTGTTATTCCTCCTATTAAAAAAAATAGTTATTTTAAAAATTCCATTTACATTTCATTGAACACTAACGCTTGATAAAATATTCACTTTGACAGGTCAGTAATTACAATCTGTATAGACTTGGACGTCGGAAAGGCCTGGGTGAAAGCATGGTCTCCACTAAGTTTGAACCGTATGAGAATTGGCTCCCCCCTGGCTATGTCATCAATGATGAGAGAAGGAGAGGACCTGTACCAAAAGTTTTTATTGTTACACCAGGATCCAAGATTAACAACTCTTTGAGAAACTTCTACCTAGATGAGACCCCTGATCCAGGTTTGTGGAAGGGACATTATAAACTTGTCTCTTTAAAACATTAGTATTTACCTTTAACATAGAATAATCCTCAGCTTTACTGGGGTGATGAAACACGAGGAGGTCTATGGCTTGATCCTTTTCTAGACATTCATTCATTCAACTATCTTCACACAATAGTTCAGAACACATCTCAACTTTGTCCTAACATAAATATCAATATCAATCTTCATTGCTCAGGCATTTCAAAGTCCCATGAAATAATCAATTGATAGCAGCATGTCATCTAGACCACACAATCTTTTTCTACAATAACTTATCCCCTTGACTCTGGTTAATCATTGTGCCTACAAGAAACTCACTTCCAATCATCCACCACAACATTAAAAGAAAAAACGAATGCTGCATATTCTTTTGCAAGCTATCAATAAATATAATGAATCATGCACCATACAGTGTACAATGTGCTCCTCATTAGTCATTCAAAGATATTTATTTATAAAACTTTCTGCTTTCAGCCAAGCGCGATGAAGCTATACTGTTCAACAAGGAGCTAGAGTGGATTCAACAGAGCCAGGAAGCAGACCAACAGGAGGAAGTTCAGGAACCAAACAACGATATGACTCCCTACAGCTTGCAATGTCACCACGGTCTACCTGACAAGAGCGTTGCCGACTGCGTAGAGGCCTTGATTGGCTGTTACTTAACAACATGCGGGCGGAAGGCTGCTTTGATATTCATGTCCTGGCTGGGACTAAGAGTTTTGCCAAAGAAAAAGAAGTCAGCCTTTGATGTGGCTAAAATAGAGGAAAGGGAGAAAAGTCATGCAGGAAAGGTAATTTATTTACATTTGTCAGCAGTAATATTTTGTTTTAAAAAATCAGCCTCCAAATGTTTAAACAAATGGATTAATTTATTAATGCTTTTCTCACTTAAATCTGTCCCAATTAAGCAATATATTTTTCCTACTGAAAATTTAAGATCGAAATACTGTTGACAAACATTCAAGTCATTTCAGATGCTCTGTTTTTATTAACATACTTTTTTTTGAAAGGATAAAATAAGCTTGTTCAGTAATGCATTTTAACTGTTTCTTTATTTGTTTACTATGATCTCTATTAACATGCTATCATTTCCAGCTGTCAGAACAAGAATTTGATGAGCTTCGTTGTCCACCATCTCCAATGTTCTCTAATACTCCAGAAAATGTGGCCAAACTGAACCACCTCCTGCAGGGCTTTGATTCATTGGAAGAAAAAATCTGCTACAAGTTCAGAGATAGGTCTTATCTCCTCCAAGCATTCACCCATGCTTCTTATCACTACAACACCATCACAGACTGCTACCAAAGGTAAATCAGTGTATGTCAGTTAGCTATGGTCAAGTCTACTTGCAAACTTCTTATAAAAAATATGAAAGGTTAAAAGTACAAAAGTAAAGGTAAAAATCACCCTGTATAAATACGTTTGTTTCCTTTTGCTGTTTCATCAGTGTAAAATTGCTTTTATCATGGAGGGATTTGTAAACAAAATTTTTTAAATTTAAAAACACAGCTGTCATGTCTGATATCAGAGAGGATCCTTAAGATTGCAAAATAAACACTAACATTTGTTATTAGATTGATTATTATCATTTGTATTTAAGAAAAACAATGATTTCAGAGCTATTCCAAATTGATACAAGTAACTTATGAGCCTCAGCTATGATTGCAATTAGAGAATCCACTATTAAAACATTCAAACCTATTTTAGCTATATTGTAATTAAATGAGACATAAAAAAAACCCTGAAATTAAGATGTGTTAAATGGTGGAGATCTATAATAACATTTTATTTCCGTTAAAAAAAAAAAGAAGTAAATTAAATAAAACCCTATTTTGTTCTTATTCACTCGATATCTTATCCAATGTCCTTTTAAAAAAAACATGTACATATAATAGTCCCTGAAATCAATTTGTACTTTTTTAAACTTTAGACATCTTATAATAGTGTTGAACACTGCTTTGTGCCACTTGGATAATTTCAAGTTAAAGATACTCAACTTTCTTTTCTAAGAAGTCTAGATTTCATCTGAAATATTTGATTACAGGGTGGAGTTCCTGGGTGATGCCATTCTTGACTATGTCATCACGAGGCACCTTTATGAGGATTCTCAAAAGTACTCTCCTGGTATCTTGACTGACCTAAGGTCAGCTCTAGTCAACAACAACATCTTTGCTGCCCTGGCTGTCAAGTGGGGCTTCCATAAATATTTCAAAGCCATTTCTCCGTCCCTGTTCCAAGTCATTGACAAGTTTGTAAAACGTCAGAAGGAGAAGAAAGAGGATGACATTGATATCGATGAGGAAGTGAGTAGTACAATGGATGTATTAAAATATTCTTATATTAGTTGTTCTAGCCAAAAAGATTATTTTGTCGTAGAAGCTCACAAGATGTCCTGTTGAACTGTGACCTTGTGCACTTGCCACTTGCAGTCAATTCATGAAAAGTAGATCACCATGAGCATCCATTTATTCTTTTGTGAGCTCAATCTTTCATATCATTTTGACCAACTTCCTGAACTATGACAGAGTTGAAAGTATTTGTCATTTATTTATTACCCTAGCCATGAAGGCTCTGCAATATTTCATGATCAGAAGGTTACCAGCAACCACCTTTCATCTTTGAGTGATCCTCAGTGGAGAATTGAGGAATGGAAACTTGAGTGGGACATCAGATTTACACTACTGACAAAGGGTCTCTGATCTTGAACTGTATTTATTTCATAGAAGCTCCACATTTTTATAGCAACATGTTTCAGTCCTCTTCCTGATCACCTATGACCAAACAATTACAACTCTTTTTTTTTTCCAGAAATTTATTTTTTTTTTTTCAAAACCAATCTATTTTTTTTTAATAATGAAAATTCCAAAATAAATTATCCAAAAACTTCATAGGTATTTGTCATTTGATCAAAAAATGGGCTAATTTAATTGCTTTTGTTAAGAATAACATAGATCTAAGCATAGTATAACAATGCAACTACTGGTAACTATTTGGAATGTTTTTTTTAATCTACTTTAATGCATAGTGTCAAGTATGACTTTGCATATATTAATGATTGTCATTTTGAGGTCTTTTGCTTTTTTAATTTAAAAAAAAATTGTTAGTGAAAAACTGATTGTTATCATTAAAAAACATTTTTTTTCGATTACTAACTTTTGAAACCTTTTTTTCCTACAGTTGTTCACCATATGTTACTTTTAACATTGAAGGTTTCATTTATACTCATACCAAGCATTTTTACTACAGTTTCGAGAGCTGTCTATAGAAGAAACTGAACCTGAAGAGAACGCAGAGGAGGATGATGAAGAAGAAGAGGAGGTAGAGATGGAAATACCCAAAGCCTTGGGAGATATCTTTGAATCTGTTGCTGGTGCTATTTACCTTGACAGTGGAATGTCGCTGGACACAGTGTGGAGAGTTTATTATAGAATGATGAAACCACATATAGGTGAGTCAGGTGTCAATCATACACTAGTTAAACCACATATTTACGTGTGTCTGGAGAAATTAAAGCTACAAAACTTTCTTCTTTTTTTTTTGAAATGTGGTACCCAAAAACTAAATAAAAATTTTTGACTGACATTTAAGTAAGTTATCATCGAAAATTAAATTTTGAACAATTATTTTTTATTTTGAGCAGTTCATAAAATTAAAGAACTCCTTTACAACACTTCTCTATATTTTTGTTACCAGACAAATATTTAAAGAGTATCCCCAAGTCTCCTGTGAGAGAACTCTTGGAAACTGAACCAGAGACAGCAAAGTTTGAGTAAGTCTATTTACTCCAAGTTCTGAAAATATCATTTTTCTTTTTAGTGGATCCTATTTGTACATTTAATTTTTGCTTCTGGTGCTGAGGTTTAATGAGGTTGTTTAAAAGAAACCTATTTTCTTTTGGCCCATCGCATGAAAACAGAAAACACAATCCCCTTATGATGAACCCAGAAAAAATTATCATGGTTAAAAGTTACACAAATGTGTTACATTATAATTTAATTTTTTAATGTTATTCATTTCAAAAGAAAAGTAAATTAGTGCATAGTGTACACTAGTGTTGGAATGAGACCAAAATTTTAACGATTCCGATACAATTCCGATTCTACCCAATTATCCCATTTCCCGATATGATTCAAATTCCTAGCAATTTTAAGACATATTACTGTGCCTAGGTATTAACATATTTAATTAATATAATAGTTGAGAATTGATTAGAAAATTGATTAGAAAAGTTTTTTAACTTGCCATTAAAGCTTTACTTTATGTGTTTCCTAAATCATAGGGTGCATACTGTAAACAAGGCTCCCCAGATTTTAGGATATATAACAGACACTTACCCCCTCCCTCGCCCCCCACTTTCAATCGCCCACTCCATTGTTGCTGTTGGGTAGTCAGATTAGCATCTAGTTACTTAAGGAATTCTGAGTCATTGTAAGCTGGGTAAAGCCAAGGAAGATGGTTTGGAAGAGAGTGGTTGGGAGACAATGTTTTGGGGTGTGTAGGTTACACAGGGTGGGTTTTTTATTAATGTTCTTGTAAGGAAAGTCACAAAAGTGCCCTCCAAAAAACAATATCTCTCAATCTGTGAATCCCTGTTATGAATGACACTAACTGAGAAAGAGTGTAACAAACATTAAGCCCCATTAAATAAAAACAACTAATGTTAACTGGCAGCGTGCAAGAAAGGAATACACGATGCCACCTTCACCAACGGACCTGCCGTGGTGACGTGTCGTGGAAGGGCTAGAGTAGCTGAATTTGTTATGTACTAGAAAAGATAACAGCGCTTATGCGTCTAACGGTTTAACAGTCTTTTTTTTTTAACAGTTATCCGGTCCTTATAAATGAACAGTCTAAAAATTTTAACGATCTTTGATAGGAAAGAGTGAAGAAATATTAGGGGATTAGGAACATTACGCAAATCCCCACACAGTGCAGTCCTGTGTTAGAGCTCTTTATCTTACACCTTCTATATTTAAGTGATTAGCTACCAAATAGAAAAAAATTGACTATAGCTGAATTAAATGTACGCCCCCTTTCCCATTAGCATGTATGTGTAGAAATTTAGCTTCAGTTTGCTATTTCCTGACACATTTTAATAGTTAATATATCATTTTGTAGGTAAATAAATTTTCTGTAAGTTAAGCCTACAATATTTTATTGTTACTTTATAATTATTAAAATGTTTTTTTTATTTATTTTAACAAAAACTGAGCATTTTACCTTCAAATGCTTTACTTTTCAAATATTTATCACTGCTAGCTCATTGACTATAACATAGTACAGCAAAAAGATTCTTTACATTTTTATGATAGTATGTGGTTTTAAATAAACTTCCTGCCAGTAATTAAAATTCTCTGAACAAAATAAAGAAAATAAATGTAAAAAAAATAGTTTTGTTTATGACACGGCTCGTGGTAGTTAAGAATCCCTTTGGAATCGAAATTGGGTTTGAATTATTCAGCTCCGATGCCAACGCCAGATGCTTTGGAAATATCCCGATATTCCGATACGATTCCGATTAATTGCCCCATCACTAGTGTACACATTTTATTTTTTGTTTTAATGACATTGGAAAATATGGTGTTAAGAATGGGGTAGTAAATTTTTAAAAAATCAATGTATTTCATTAATGGGGATAAAGTGATTAGTGGGTTGGCTGACACAAGGTGTCACTTATTAGAAATCTTCAAAATTACTAACTTGAATACATATTTTGTCAAGTAGAGATGAAGCGCACAA
Organism: Radix auricularia; assembly: GCA_002072015.1. Classification (NCBI taxonomy): domain Eukaryota; kingdom Metazoa; phylum Mollusca; class Gastropoda; family Lymnaeidae; genus Radix; species Radix auricularia. The sequence goes on along the minus strand of MUZC01004414.1, from coordinate 762,876 downwards.
CATATAGCCGCTATTATTTACTCCCTGCCATTGAAACGGAAGCAATTGTTTTGGTTAGATTTAAGAGCCAGCATTGTCAACTGAATGCAGATACTTTTTGTAGACAGGGGCTGTATTTAGATTGGCATTTCAGGTGTGTGTGTGTGTGGGGGGGGGGGTGAATGTGGGGTTATGCCTGGTTCACTATTAGTTATACAATATTGGATGTAAGGTAAAGTTGTTTGGTATCATCTGTGTCTTAGAATATAATTTATTTGCATATTTATGGTAGCCCTATTTTTAATTTTTTAATGAATATATATTTCCTTTTTTTTTTTCAGACGCCCTGAGAGGACAATGAATGGTAAAGTCAGGGTAACTGTTAATGTTGTAGGAAAAGGTGTCTTCAGTGGAGTGGGACGGAACTATAGGATTGCCAAAAGTGCAGCTGCAAAGAAGGCTCTTCGCTCTATTCGCACTTTAAATCAGAATTTAATGAATTAAAATTGTATTTTTTTTATAAGCTACACTCTTAAAGAATGAACATATCATAAAAAGTCTTAACCGGTGAAAATTACACTGTAAGACTTAAAAATAGTTTTACTCTAAATAGAATGAAAAAAAAGAATTAGTATGGTGTATCTTTTTTTAAAAAAAAATTGATTTTAAAAAATTAAGTTGTATTTTATTTTATGTAAGGCCCAATCTTAGTTAAAATTATTGTATAACAGAATGCATCAGAGCTTCTTGGCCGCATTTGAATAAATTACTTCAACTTTTCTTTTGCATATGTACCTTGCCGAGGTTTTAGATGGTTCATGAAAAGAAGATAAACAAAAAAGAAAATCTCTGGATTTTTTTACTGCCTTATTTTCACTTGTGTCTTTGTAACATGGGTTTATCCTGACAGCCAAAAACTTAACTGATAAGATAGTTACCCTGTACAATCTCAGAAAGCTTATTTTTTGCCTTGCTCGTTTACAATTTCATCAATTATAATTCCCTACTTCCTTAAAATTGTTGCTTCACATAGTGGTTATCTGTTCAATATACCTCGTTTTATTCACAGTAAGTGACTCTTAAAAAGATATTAACTCATGATGGTTGGGCAGGTGTTGGTCTATGTTGGCAAACCAGGATTTTTTATGTTAAAGTTAAAGGTATAATCAAATGCATTTACTCTTTTTTTTAATGCATCGTCTTATTCCTCTGGCAGGGTAGATTTAACTTGATTTTTGTTACATAAAAGAATCCTGTTATAATTATCACAGATTAGACATATTAATATTAAATGTAACTATTTTACAAATCATGTATTGTGAGACACTAAAGCATGGGCTCTGTTCCAAATATGCAACTGTTGTAAGAATATTTAACTTATAACCTCAAGAGTTTCTTCCTACTCAACCTATTCCCTGTTTTATTTTAAAAAACAAAACAATTTATCTGCATCTCATTTTGGATGTGATACTTACATATAATTCTATGCAAACAATGCATGTCAGAGAGAATTAATGTGATTGGTTCAAACTTAAATAGTAAAAACAAAATAGAAAGAATATTGAGGTGATTGCAGTGAGGTTGTCTTGTAATCTTGTGACATTAATCAAATGATGTGAATGGTATTTAGAGAAGCTCAATACACAGGCCATCCATGTATTACTTATGCACAAATTTGGTTTTATTTTGTGTATGCATGCAAGTGAAATGGAGCAGACAAAAAAAAAATGAAGGGATATTTTTGAAAAAATATGAATATTTATTCATACAGAGTATAACATTTATTTATAAATAAGTCTTTATATATTCTCTATATTGCTTTCAAATATTTACACTATGTTTTGAAATTATCATTCTCTCACTTGTATGTTCACTTATTGAACACACAGGATCTCCCACTAGAATGTCCACAGCAGCAGTTAAGTTGAGTCCTTGTTTCATCATTGTCATCACTTTCAAGATAGGTGTCTGTGAATGAGAGGAAAGACAATGAATTTTCAATGAATTATGATTAAATGGATTTGCATGTTTTGAATTGTGTCACAAACCTCACTAGTGGAAAGTTCCTAATATTTAAACCACGGTCAAATTTAGACTTTTTCCAGGCATGCTCTATTTTAATCTGATGACCATACTTTGAAAAATTTAATAACATATTTATTACATAATATGTGTCACAACATGGTGATTTGAGAGATGTTTTGTGATTCCCTGTGTGGCTCAATAAAATTAAAATTCCTGTGCATATGTACTATATTGATGGCCCCAAAATAGAAACTTTTCTGCTCAACTACAGTTAAAATATCAATCGAAGTAAATTCTTTCTTGCTCTCTGAGTTATTTGGAGGAAAAAAATGAAATTTGTATACAGAAGCAGCATTAAGGAAACTAGTTTTGCATTTAATAATTGACGCTTGATCTTGTTCTGGCCTTTAAGCCATAGAATGGACACCCTGTCTGAATCATTTAATCTAAAATCAATGCTAACACTAACAGGTTTTCCTACTTGACTGACTTACATTTTAAATTTTTATAATTTGTGAAGTAAATAATATATGTTGCGGATAAAATCATGCTAAAAATATTTTTACAATAAATTTTTGACAAAAAGAAAAATAGCTTTTACAAAATATTTAATTTTTCTAATACAACTTTTGACATGTCTGCTTTTGCATTTTTCTTACTGCTTATTTGTGTCTGGTTTCATATCTTATTAAATGCTGACACATGAAGTTTAAGATTTGATACCTGGCCTGGTGCAATAGGTCTTTATTTTTTTTTTTGTTCCTTGATGTATTAACATGTAAAAAATGTATTATTTAAAACATGGAGCTTCAGATGAATTTTACAAAAATGCTTGCTCATTTTAAGTTGGTTACAAAATCTTTAATCTAATAAAGTTGGTTGCTGAGCTCTAGTCAATATTGCTTTTAAAATTAGAATTGTTGGAGTTGTTTGTTTTTTAAAAATTTTCTCTGCTTATAATAGTTTTGTTTTTGTTCAATATTTCCATCTGATTTATTTTTAATAATGATCTGTTTACAAAATTTATGTTACTTTACAAAAAAAAAAAAGACTTTATTGCTACAATTAGTTTCCTTAGGTCAATTTTTTAGGATTCATCACTGTCTAAAATTTATGTATAAAAAGGATATTTTTAAAATTATAAATCTTGAGAAGTTCAGCAAGTATAAATAAACTAAGCTAAAGTTGTTGTAAAAACACTTGCTGAGCAGCATTTAAGTAGAATACAAAGTTTCTCTTTAAAAGCAAAAAGTTTTAATAAATATCACTAGCAACTCAAAACATTCATTGACAGGAAATATTTAGAACAAACCAACTTGTTATGGCTGTGAGATTATATATTAATTAGAAAGTATTTGTTGAATCAGCTTGATAACTAAAGAATGAGCTATGGAGTTAATTAAAGATCCTATCTAAACTATTTTTTTAAAAATACTGATTGGTTGTTAAATTTTAAAAATATATATTAAGACCTGAGTACCAGTTACATATTTAAATTTTTAACAATTTTTGTTATTACTTTATACAAATTATGAGCATTTTATATGTAACCTTTATGGCATATTTTTAATAGAGGAATACTTAATTACTTCATAAAATAAATTTTTTATCATATGCCTCAACTTAAGTAAGCTCTAAATTTTAATGAATTTAAATGAGTGAGCATTATTATGAAATATATCCAGTTTTGTTCGCAGGAAATATAAAACCACATTTGTTTTATTAATCATATTTTATTATACTCTTCCATAGTCAAAATAATTATTCTCTTGGTCCCAGTCCATGGGTTGGTCAAAATATGATATTAGACAGTGAAGAAATAAATTTATTGTGTAAAATAAAAGATTTTATAATAGGTCTTCATATCATTGAAATACAAAAGCACTAATTATAATTCTTATAAAGGTAGGGTTCAAGCATTTCCGCCCAATTGTTTACAGGTTAATTTTATCCCCCAGTGTTATGACATTTCAGACTAGCAAGGAAAAACTCCATGAAAAGACACAGCCGGTACTGAAATTATTTTGTATTAGTTAATAACATTAAAAATTGTGAAGGTCAGAAAATTAAATTATTATCATTGAAATGAAGTGTACTTTTTTTCTTTATTGTGTTGTTGTATTTAATAAGAAAATTTTCCAGTATGAATGGACTGGTGTAGGTTCCATGTTTACATTGAATTTACTGCTAATACTGTTAACCAAGCATTAATCTACTCTCTCACTGCCCTGAATTTCTTTCTCTTCACTCATGTTATGCTTCCCCCACCCAGTCCATCTTTCTATCATTTACTTATTATTATTATGCGCTTTTATTAATAATAGTAATTATGAATGGATACAACTTCAATAGAAATGGGTATTAATTTTTTTATTGTGAGCATTTTCTTTCAAAAGAATCTTTGTTCCTAGTTGAATCATAAGGCTGTGACAGTGAAAACTTACAATCATTGTACAGCTAATTCTTTTCTTTAATGCAAAGGCAATCAAAGTTCATTTTTAATTTAAAAAGTTATATGTTTCTTTTCCTTTACCCTATTTATGCACAAAGTTACTACCCTAATATTGGTTACAATAATATAATTGCGAGATTTACGGGTTTGAGTATCAGTGTCTTATTTACAAGGCTCAAGGAGTCCACTAAAAAATATCGTAGGCCACTAAAAAGTTCAAGGGTCCAAGGCACAGTTGAATTGTGCCTAAAAGGATTAAATCAGCCCTGTTCAGTTTTCTTTACTCACTCTTATCTATGTCACAAGGTGAATACAAATACCTTGAGCAGAAATAATCAGTCTCTATGTATATAATTCACCAGAACAAGTACAAGACAAGTGCAAATAAGCATGACCAATGATACTTGCAAAGGTTGGCCAATTAGAGTTCATGGTTGGCAAGCTAGTATTGGGGAGGGGGCAGGTAGCAAACTGCAGTGCGCGTGTCTCAAGACGAACAATGCTTTGCGGTCCCCCCCTAACGTTTGTTGTTCTGATTTCTTCGTGCTGTTGTTTGTGTCCGTTCTTTTCCCCTTTCTTTGCACTATCTATGAGGAATTTTGTGGCATATGCTACGCTGCGGGTTGTATCTAGTTAAAAATTACCTGCATCATAATCATAAGTTTAAAGAAAAAGTATTAAATTTACTCAAATAGTAACATTAGTGAACTCATGTAATACAAAACCTTATATTTATTAATTAAACCTGTGTATGTATTTGGGATTAAAATTAAGTGTAAAATCTAGTTTTGGGCATCTTTATATTTAACTTTTTAAAAAAAAAAAATTTAATCTTGTAATTACCAAATTAATTTACTCAAGTCTGATGTTCTAAAGTAAAGTGAACAAAAAATTCATTTACTGACCTGAGCCCACACTTAGCCGTGACCAACCTCCAATAATAACAATGACCCAAGCTTTAAGTGTAATAGTTATATCATAATTTGTATACTTTACTATTTTTCATAATCTTATTTTTGAATGAAAGAGAAATATATAAGTAAAATGCGAAAATAAAACAAATATGTGAGTGATTTGCCCTTGGCATTGACTACATCTTTTATTGATAAAATAAAAAGACGTCAAGAAGCACAACAACTGGGCGCTATATCATGATTTTTTAAGAAGTTTATCAACATATGCCGTTATTCTAAAGCAGATATGGCATTGTCTAGAGCTCATGGACGGCTTTTGCGCATGCATCAGGGATGGGGAACTTTAATATATCTTTACCATTCAAAAACAGGCGTCTATGGTTACAACCCTCGATGTCGAAGAAATAATACCTCTCAACAGCCACGTACATGTAAATTTGTAAAATAAGACTCTTAGTTTAGCCTACTCTACACACTACACTCACCAGGGGCGTGCGTCATATCAGCTAGCAATGCAAAATAATCCAGCCAAGCAGTATCAGATAGTTCTAGAATTGGTTGTTCCTTATCTTCCATGAATTGCTCAATTTCTATTTTAAGTGAAGCGCTGAAGAGCTGTCCCCCCACTGACTGTCACTGACCCATCTTACATCAATGTGATACAAAAATCTCTGTATTCTGCCAGGATGTCAAGAAGAAAATGCTGAAACTAGAGTGAAACAGGGCTTTAGAGCGAATAGAGTTTATAGCTTTTATTTTTATCACTGAATCACTGGCATAATGACATGATCACATCTAAGATGTTTTGCACAAAGAACCTATTGATGAATGATAGATTGAAGTTTCAAATGCTTTGCCACCCTCTCCGCTCACTTTCTCACAGAAAAGTGTTGCTAGTCCACTATGCTGACCAATCATGACAGGGCACCATCAGTAATAATTTCAGATAATTTTCCACAATAGTTTCTCCTACTCCTAGATAACAGAACAAACAGAAGCAAAGAAATCTTTTCCCCTTGTTTGGTCTTTAAGACTCTGAAGGTGAAGTAATTCTTCACTTACACACATGTCATCATTAACTCTTCTAAAAAAAAAATAAGAAGTTGGGCAGTGTCAGATGTATCAGTGCTTTCATCACAGGATATCTAATTTTTCTGCTTTTGCTTTTAATTGTCTTTTAATGTCAGATAAGATTTCTTTAATTTCGTGAGCCATAGTGTTGCATGACAGGCAACTCCTGCTTTTTCTCAGGACAGATATTGTGGAGAATTCTTATCAAACATCTTTTACAAACCCGCACTCAGTGTTGCCACATCATAATTTGCCTTTAAGGAATTTCATTTGACCAATTCTTGAAAATAAGCTTTGCTGTGAGGTTAAACCAGTTCCTTCAGCTTATCAATGCACTCAGTTTCAGTCAGCTTTTCATTGTCAGTATGTGTGGTCAATGAGTTTTGTACACTTGACAGCACATAACTTCATCGGGTTTTTAAAAATTCACTTTCAAGTGGTTTTAAAAAATGATGTCATTGATTTTTGCCATAATTTGGAGCAATCAAAAACAAATATAAACATTAACTCATCAGTAAGGGGAAGAAACTTAGAAGCCAAGAAATTCAAGGATAATATTTCCTACCTGCAAGCACTTATATTTAAACTATTCTCACTGTCAAGTCTCATAGTATAAGGATTTTTTATTGCTCTCCTGCTTGCTCTAGGACACAGATAACTGACACATTGCTATAAAACTTCAAATGTTAATTACCCTGTAAAAAGACCTGTGCATTCTTCATCAAACCCCAGCACATATAATTTGATACAATAATGTCTCAATGGCTGTGTACTTGACAGTCTCCCCGACTGTCTATCTCCATATACACTATACACATCGAAGTCTAAGTCCCCTCGGTCTGACCCGACCGCTCTAGGGCGATGCTATAGTCTCTCTCTAACCAACCGACTTGTCTGACTGGTCTGTACTACTACACTACTGGTCTCATTTGATCCTCGAATGTCCTATGACCACTCTCACATGATCAGCGTTCACTAAAACATCATCCCCTGTGAACTAGTGTTCACTCAGTCACACGCATACAATATATCCCTTACACTCACCTACAAATGTATGCCAACTACTAGAGTATTAACCACTTACTTTATTTTTTTATTTGGTGTAGAAGTTTTATTTTACCAAGACTTATGTCATTTATCTATAAGTTAACTATAATATAGTATTAGCAATATTCTATACAAGTAGATATATAGGGTAAGACTTTGCTTAGTGTTTAATCTTATATATTACAGACGCTACTTTTTACATACGATTATTGCTGTCTATGATTATCCATGGTTTAAGGCCAATAAGTATCAACATTCAAAGCACTAATAAAATGCAAGTCTAGAAAGAAACTAATGCTAAGTCTAAGTCTTCTGCATAGAAGAAGCATCTGTAATGTATAAGATAAGATTTGAGTTATGAAAAAGCTGTTAATGTTAATAATGTACTGATAAAATTTAAAAACTGCAAAATAATTATAATGTTTTTTTTAAAAATAAAACATATTTTACTTTCATGTATATCCCTTTGTTTACATTTGTGCTCATCTCTGCTTAATGTAATATATGCTAGGGCAAATTATCTTTAAATTTTAGCATCCAACTAGTTTTTCTTCCATTGCCACCAATCTATATCTCATTGAAATATATTTAATATTATAATTTTATTGAAGACACACCAGCAGAACTTGAAAATCGACTAAAGTATACAAATGTTGTTGAGCTTGTTGATGCTTATAGAAGAAATGGACATTTAAAGGCAGCACTAGATCCTCTAGGACTTCAAAAGCAAAGGTTACAAATATTTTGCATTGTATACAATTAATGTTTTCCTTAATGACAATTATAATCAACCACTTGTTAATAAATTATCATAGCAACATTTTATAATGAACTATTTGCAAAGATCATCGTTGTATTTTGATCTATTCAAAGTAGATAATGAAAATTATATTGCGCTTTTAATCCATTATATATAAAACCGACATAATGCGGAAGGGGCAATACTAACCGATGAGCTAAACAGGGTCGCAACAGCTGAAAAAATAGGAAGACCAGGCAATACTGATACACGGCATTCATGTGTGGGACATGTAAAAAAGACTACCATTATAGATTGGTCTCTCCAGTCACACCAAGGGTGAAAACTAAGAAGATAAATTCATCGTCTTTTGCAGATGGAAGGATACCATGTATATTAACGCTAATCACTGATTTATTTATTCATTCTGTATTAACCCTAATCACTGATTTATTTATTCATTCTGTATTAACCCTAATCACTGATTTACTTATGCATTCTGTCACTCTGGAATGCTCTAAAAACCATTGAACTATTTTTATTAAAAGATAATTGTTGTTTACATACAAATTAAATTTTTATTCTTCTAACCTCAGTTTTGTACCAGAGCTTGATTTGAGCTTATTTGGTGTTGAGAAAACTAGCAATCTTGAAGTCAAAACATTGGGTCTACTATCTGGAGCTAAGGAAAGGATCCTTATATCTGACTTAATTCTGAGATTAGAGCAACTTTATTGTGGCTCTCTTGCAGCAGAGTTTCATCATTTACCGGTAATGTTAATAGTTAATTAGGGGCGCGGTGGTCTAAGTGGTAGCGCACTGGACTGCCAAACCGCTGCAAGAACTCGAGTCACGGTTTCGAGCCGCGGTACTGGCAAGGCCACCGGGGCATTGTGCTAACCACACAATACCATGCTCTTTAGTGGTCTTTGAAACTTGTGAACGCTACTTCACTTGCTCCCATGGACCTTTATGGTCTGTAAGGGATATTTTTTTTTTTTTAATAGTTAATTGATATCTTCTGGAACTATCACTTTTAAATATTGTTTTACTAACTGTTGTAAAATCCAGAAACGTATAGAAAACCATGAATGATTGATTACAATATCTTTCTATTTCAGACACTAGAGGAACGTCTATGGTTTGCAGAAAAATTTGAGACTAGACATCAGACACAGATATCCGATTTAAAGAAGACAGAATTGGCAAAACTTTTACTTAGATGTGAGGTTGGTAATTGCTATTAACTTAAAACATCTAAAAATTAACAACTTGTAAAAATTTCATGGTTATTTTCACATCTTGAGAAAAAAGAGAATTTTAAATTTAACAAAAGAAATTCAGTTCTTATTGAAGAGAGTAAAAGTAAGAATGCATATTCCATTGCTACCTCTGGAGTAGAAAAAGTAAAGTCTTGATAATTCTTGAAAATCATTTAAAGTACTTTCTATATATAAGAATAGCTCTAGTACAGGGGTGTCCAAAGTCCGGCTTGGCCCGCGAAGCAATTTTTACGGGCCCGCGGCCTCATCTGAAATAATTAACTCTTAAAGCCCCAGAAGGTTTTCACTAAACTTCCGCCTCAGTCCCGTAAGGATTTCTCGTATTACGATCAACCGGTTATGAAATTAAAAAATTTGTGTAAAATCCATTTATAATATTATTGTCATACTGACTTCATTTTTTAGGCTAAGAATGGTTATTTTACGCATCCAAAAGACCGTACTGAGTTTGAAACAATATTTACCTGTAGTTTAGTACTATTATTTTAGTAATAAAGTATAACGAAAACGTATCTTCGCAAAAAAAACGCTAAAACTACCAAAAAACATCGCGAAAAGAGCGATAACACTAGCGCCGGCAACGGCCGCCATTGCCGGAAGTCGAATACATAATTTTTCAAGCATTGAAGAGTTTTTACTTTCTGAGATTTCATTTCTAATGAGATTTGAATCTAGGGACGCATTACGACGCTATAGGGATAGCGAGAAGAGACGCATTACGACGCTATAGGGATAGCGAGAAGAGACGCATTACGACGCTTTAGGGATAGTGAGAAGAGACGCATTACGACGCTTTGCGACTTTAAGAGTTAACAAACGTATTATTTTTTTAACAACATTAAATATAAGAAAAGTCTACAAGTTTTACCGTTTTCAGTACGTCAAAGGATGGCAAAAGTCCATAACATTGTATTGTTTACCAATTACTAGACTTCAGTCTTAAAGACCGACAAGGGGAACAAATGTATTTGGTTCTGTTTGTTCTGCTGTCTATGACGTTAAATTACCAAGTAAACAATATCTTTATTTATTACTGATGGCTATTGCCATGACTCGTGAGCACAGTTGACTAGCAAAACTTGTCTGTAACAAAGTCAGCTTAGTCAGGCTGGCAAAGTTTTTAAACTTCACTGTATCATTCATAAAGAAGTTCTTTGTGCTAAACACCTATCATGTGATCGTGTCCTTAAGCCATTGATAAAGGATATGAACTCTATTCGCTCTAAAACCCTGTTTCACAGCCAGTTTTAGCAGTGTCTTCTTTACATCCAGGGAGAATACAAAGATTTTGTGTATTACAATGATATAAGATGGTTTAGTGGGGGGACAGCACTTCAGCGCATCTACACATTAAAAAAGAAATTGGGCAGTACATGGAAGATAAGGAAAAACCAACTCCAGAACTATCTATGAAAAGACATATAAACCTTCTTAACACAATTCTCCAAGGGCACAATGCAGTGGTAAATCAATTATATTGACATATCAAGGACTTTGGGAACAAGCTGCAACTTTTTCAAAGGCAACTTTTTCTAATGTAGCCTAATACCACACATTTCCCCTCACTGCAGGAAATCATGACAAGTTTACCAGAAAGAAGCTTCAATTAGCCAATGCAGAGGTATGTTGCAGATATCACATCCTTGGCTGATGAATTTCAAAGACGCTTTCATGACTTAATAACTATTGAAAAGATAAACACGGTTGTTTTTTTAAATCTTCATATTTCTCTGTAGATTTTGACAATACTGCAGGCAATCTGCAACTGGAACTCATTGAGCTGCAAACTGATGCTGAATGTCGCAGCAGACAATTTCTTCTCTTTGACTTTTACAGTGAGCTTCATGGTTAAAGAGAGATTAAAAGGAATTCGAACATATGTTTTTTTTTTTAAAATGCTTAGCATGTTTGGCTCGACATACTTGTGTAAGCAGACATTTTCAGTTATGAATTTTAACAAGATCTGTGTGAGGATGAGAATAAGTGACTCTCAACTACGTCATATCATACCTATCAAAATTATGGCATTGAGCTTGACCTCACTACTTACTGCATTCAAGATCTCAGTTTCACCATTCACATTAAAATTTTACAATAAAAACTCATCATACTATGTCATTTTTATAATATTATTTTAACCCGGCCCGCGAATATCTTTGCATAAAGGAATATGGCCCGCCATGCAAAAAGTTTGGACACCCTTGCTCTAGTACATAACAAAATTCTGCATGAAGCTAATAAAAACAATAATTTCTTTAACATGTAATATTTTCAAGTAATTTATATTTCAACAAGATTTTATGTTTTAGTAAAAAAGAACAGCAGGACTTCTTTATTTTCATACATGCAACAATAACAACAATTCTTTATCTAAAGAATTTCTCACTATATTGAAACTATCTGAAATTGAGCCCAATGATGTCAAGTTTATGTGTGCCCCAACTAAAAAATCTAGTTCCATAGTTAATTGATAACAATTGAAGAAGAGAGTTTAAAGAAAGAGTAGAATTTAAAAAGGCTGGTAGTATGAATTAAACTAGTTAACGGTTAACCGGTTAATCGGTCCTCAGATCAGGATCGGTCATCTTTATTCAGGACCGCAGGACCGTGTAACCGAAAAGAAAACAACAACAACAAAAAAAAAAACAAAAAAAAACACTAGCGGTAACGTAGTGAAAAAAAACAACACAAGCCGTAACGTGCCTCGCGCCCCTCCCTCTCGCTTTGTCACGGTGAGTAAAAGCAATACCACGATCCAGCTGACAAGTAGCCTAGGTTGGCATTCAAACTAATCAAACCTTCAGTCTCCAAGCTGTAAGTGTGCGTACATGACGCGTTATAGCCTTGCTTCACTGAAGTTCACAACTAATAGTAATAGTTACTAACAGTGCGTGTTTGATGTCAACAACGGTCAAGGCCGAGGCTGTTTCTATTTATATTTATTATAGTCTGTTTCTTATAAAGACAAAGAAAGCTATAAAAGCATATGACCCCGTGACCTATCCGCATTTTCTGATCACCGGTTTATAGTCCATTTCAGGCATTCAAAAAACGTATTGGCGCACGCAGCTTAGTGAAGTACATGTACCTATATTACGAGAGGTATTTGAAAGACGTAGCAAAGATACCGGGCGATTAATCGGCCCACAAATTCGAGTTCGGTCTTTTAGTGACAGTTTTCCTGCCTATCAAAGGCATTTGTTTACCACATTAACAGTACGCCGAGTGTAGCTCAAACCCTATTTGAACAGAAAAAAACGGGGAGGGTGAACGTGTGAATCACAAAATTCAATTATTCTGGCGAGTTGACGATTGAAAAATATGTTTTTTTAAAAAAATAAATTCCATTTTATCATCATTGTTTACTCCGTAGCTTTATAATTTTATTATATTATTAATTTTAATACGCGAGTTGACCGGCATCACACACAAGAGAGGTAAACATGACGTCAAAACGGACGGGGCGAGGCGTTGGTTTTTGAAACTAATGAAAAATACTTCGCTAATTTTAACGAACGATTGAACCTGTCCTCTTATTTAGACCGGTGAACTACGAGTCCTCAAAATAAAATATAAAAAAGACAATTAACCATCACTGTTTAGTTAATTTTTTGGATTTAAAAAAAATGCTATGAATTGAGGGCAATGCGGAAAGAGCTGAACGCAAGCGGGGGGAAGCGGGCTTTGATGCCATCAGACGACGCGAGGCGACAACATTCTCTTGTTAGTTCTCAAAACATTAGGGATATAAGGACGAGCGGTTAACCGGTCTTTTATTTAATGGTTAGCCGGTCCTCAAAAACGAGCGGTCTTAACAACCTTATTATGAATAATGATTTGTGAATAAGCCAATAGAAAAAAAGTCAGGATTTGATGTAGTGATTAAATCATCTATCAACTTCCGTATCATTTCAGGCATTTGATCACTTTGTTGGAACAAAATTTTCAAATGTTAAGCGTTATGGTGGTGAAGGTGGTGAAAGTATGATGGCATGTTTTGATGAAATTTTTAGGAAATGTGCAGAACGTGAGTATGATACTCTTGATTTTATTGTTTTGATTAAATCAGCTTTTTATTTTTAATTTAATACATTGAATTAATTTAAATTAATTAATTTAATTAGATTAAAAAAGCTAATATGAAAGTAAGCGTTTGACTTTCTGGGTAACTTTAAACTGTAAATCTGTCTTAAATTGTTACATTTTAATTGTAAGAAAATTACTTTAAAAATACAGATATAATTGCTATTTAAACTCCATAGATGATGTAAAGGATGTTGTCATTTGTATGCCACACAGAGGTCGCCTGAACTTCATGACCTGCCTGCTCAACTTTCCCCCAGTGATCATGTTTAGAAAAGTGAGTTACACTTTGAAAAACTCATTTTACAAACTGAAGTTAACCATTTTAACTAAATATAACATCTCAAAATGTGCCTAAATTCTTTTGTTAAATTATTTAATGTCAATAAAAATTTATGCTGGTAAAAGTCAAAACAAATTAAAAGACTTTGTTATAATAGATATGATTTTAATTTCAGTATTTTAGAGAATTTAATTCTCTTTTTTTTAAAGCCTATAAAACTAAGCTGAATTTTTTTTTTTAACAATAGAGGAAAACATTGTATTATATAACAATTGGTTTAATATATGCAATATTTTGAATTAGATGAAAGGACTTTCTGAAATTCCTGCTGGGGCTAAAAGCATCGGTGATGTTCTTTCTCATCTATGTAAGTTAATAATAAGATTTAGAAAAATAGTTTAATGTGAGATTTTATTTATTAGTGAAATAAATAAAAGGCTTAAGTTTTTTTAAATGCTTAGAAATTTGGACATTTTTATATATTTTTAACTTAAGATTTAGTCCATTTAATACTGAACCGATTTCAAGTCTTGAAATTCTTTTAATTGTGTTAGTTCTTCATCTTATCTTTAAAATAAATTTTCTTATATCACAAAGGACATATTATATTCAACAGATACCTCTGTTGATCTGCCTTACGAGGGCAAGCAAGTCCATGTTTCATTAATCCCCAATCCATCGCATTTAGAGGTATTGATGCTGCGTTTATCTTAATGGAAAATTGAGAAATTATTTCATAGTCAAGTAATTGCTCATTTTAGAGGACAAATATTCAATCAAACAAATAGAAAAATAAACTAAACTAAGCTTTTTCTTATATACCATAATGATGTAAGCTGTTGAAATATGAAATGGTGCATCTCCAAGACATTTTGATAGTTACAGTTAACATTTACTGTAGGCTAATAACCCAGTGGCAGTTGGAAAAGCTCGATCCAAACTTCAATCCAGGAAATCTGGTGACTACAGCAACAGTGACAGCGCTCTCCCTGGTGATGATGTGTTGTGTTTACAAGTGCATGGTGATGCAAGCTTTGTTGGCCAGGTATTTGATCCTCCCATTAAATAATTAATGCCAGGTCAATATCCTCAAATAATGTGATATTTTTCAAATATCAAATTCTAAACTGATATTTATCAGAATATTGACATTTTTATTCCATATTAATATTTTGCAAAATTTCATGAAATTTCTTTAGAACAAGAGTTGAAATAAGTAATGATTTTTGGTTTTATTTATTTACAAAATTACCAGGGTGTTGTGGCTGAAACATTCTGTTTTGCAAACACGCCTCATTTTGAAATAGGTGGAAGTGTTCATCTCATAGTCAATAACCAAGTTGGCTTCACTACAGAATCTGAAAGGGGGAGGTAACTGTCACAAAACTTATATATTAGATGTTAATAATAATAAATACCTACTGTTAGTTTCTTTTTAATGTTAATATTTGATCAATTCCGTGTTTATAACTAGTTTACTTCTGGCACTAACATAAATAATCTAACACCCCTGTCAGCCAACAGATATAATATTTAAGAAAGGCTTCCTCTGGACATTACTGAGAATAATTGACAATCAGTTGTAACTATAAATAGCAATCTTTACAATGGTCCAAGATTTTAAAATGCTAATGCAAAAAATAACTACCAAGTGCTCTTATCCAGCTACATGGTCCCTTAGGTGTCCTTATAGCTAGAGCACCTCTTAATTTCACATACAATCAGGATATTACTGTGTAAGGTTGTTAAGACTGCTTGTTTTTGAGGACCGGTTAACCGTTAAAAAAAAAACAGGTTAACTGTCGATGGCAATTTTTACTGTTTTGTGAACCAACAAGAGAAAGCATTGAATTTTTGCCCCGCGTTGTCTGAATTGAGATTCAAGCGCCTATTATTTACCAACGTTAGTGTTGGTCTCTGCACCGCTACCAACAAAGCAGCAAATTTTATTTTTTTAAATTAATTTTTTTTTTTTTTAAAAATCATTCCAACAAAGAAGTAATGATTAATATTTAATTTTATGTATTAAAAACGGCATGTTATTAAATGTTGTCAAGTCAGTTTGTTTGTGAGGACTGGTTAACTGTTAAAAAAAAAGACAGTTTTACTGTCCTTAATTTTTTGAGAACAAACAAAGTGTGCGTATCAATTTTTCCCCTCAAACTGGCTAAAAAAAAACACGTGACGTCACCGCTTGCTTGCGTTCAACTCTGATGCAATGTGCTCCTTTGCTAATGCACACAAAATACATTTTTAGAAACCATCAAATTTTATATCTATGTGGTAATTTTAAGTCAAATGCCTTTGAAAACTGTCAATATAAGACCGAATTTGAGGACCGGTAAACACTCTATCAGTAGTGCTGTTACTGTTAGCCACATCTTTCCTTTTGTAATATAAATAGTAACTCTCGCGGCTAACCGTTGTTCACTTATTGACATCACACTGTGTATTAATGTTAGTTCTTGTACTATGCTTCATCAACTAAGAAATTTTTTTAAAAATCGTTCAATAGCCATACTCCACCAACAGTGTTGACATGTATTTTTATAATGTTTATGTACCGGAATATTAAGAAAACATTTTGATGTCACGGTCGCTTGTGTATTGGATCTGGTATTCTGCCTTAACTCAACAAAAAATTTATTCCGGGTATAAGCTTTGAAGTTACAGTTAACTGTTAACAACCTTATTACTGTAGGCCACTAGTCTGATAACTCGTCCACCCCAGTAGATGCCCTTTGTTAGTCAAGCCAAACCTACTGGTACTGTCTAACTTGAACCAGTTCACTGAACAGTACTGGGCTTACTGGCTAGAAATAACAAGTAGAAAGTACACAAATACAAGATATGCAAAATCCAGTTCCTACACTAACTTAATTCTATAGTAAATCATATCTGCAATTATAAATTACACTCACATTATATAATAAAAATAACACTATGAAATTATTACTACAAACCAACTGAGCCGATGCAGAGCAAACAAACTTCGACACTAAAGTTATCGCCAAGGTGTAAAATACTGTAAAAAAACAACAAATTGCATTCATTGATTCATTTCATAAGATGAGCAACTAAAAGTTTCCCATCAAGCCTTGACTTATAAATGGCCCACCATGGGTCAATGTCCCTGTCATTGTTTGGATCTTAGGGGTACAATTTGACAAAGCATGCGAGTCAGTGGGTCTCAACATATGAAACCAGCTTATCTCAACACTTTCAAAACTAATATATTCAGTATATTTTAATCTATAATTTTATATAGCTCTGTAATAGAATTATTCAACCATTTACCAATAACAAGTTTTCTAACTGAAATATTTACATTTAAATTTGATCAGAAATTAACTATAAAAGTAAATAAAATAATATTGAAAGTTCCAGCTATTAAATTGATGGAATGAAATGTTATTTTACTTCGGAAAATACAATAAATTCTAACATTGAACTCTAGGTCATCACGTTACTGCAGTGATTTAGCTAAAATAAATGGCTACCCTGTGATACATGTCAATGGAGATTATCCTGAAGTAAGTTGTTTTGTTTTTTTACACATCTTCATTATTGTTAACTTAGAGACAGACAATTTGTGTGAAACAAAAAATATAAGTTAAACTTTAATGTTCAGTACAAAACAAAAAACATTTATTGAAATAAAATTGAAATGATATATATATAT
>MUZC01004414.1:732413-744627 GCA_002072015.1 Radix auricularia | reverse complement strand
CTGAACTTAAATTTGAGGTGATACATCATCGTCTACATCATCGTCTTCACTTTCCTTTCTAGTTTTCTTACTAGAAACACTCGCTTCTTCACTTTCTGGGGCACTTCTCTTCAAAAAATATCTATCTAAAGAAGCCTGTTTCTGACGACTCCTTAAAATGTTTCGAAAATGACTCATATATTGGGATATTGGGATCGTATCGCGAAAAACGTATCGTATGGCGAGCACGAATATTTTGGATTTTCCACTTCGTATCTTGAAAAAATCGTATTGTGAACCCATCGTATCACGAGGTACCACTGTACTGCGGAAATTACAGATTAATTTCTCGATTAATCGGTAAAATATTTTATCGATTAAGATTATTTTAATCGATAAAATAGTGGTTAAAATTAAAGAAAATGTTTGTTTTTTTAAATTTGTGATTTATTAATAAATAAGTAATTATTAATAATTAACATTAGTTTGGTTCTTTTTTACGTACAAACTTTTCCATTTAAAAGCAGTTGTGTAAGGTGTAAACTTTAAAATAACCTGTTTTATAAGGAAAATTATATTTTAAAAAACATTGTTTTTACTTAACAATAACAAGATTTAAATTCATTGACATTATATAGAACTACTTATATTTAAATATATCTCTTAACAATATTATATTTTTAAAATTAAATACTCAAGTTATGGGCATTTTTAATAAAATGCCCTAAAAGGGCACAAAATATGAAGGAAAACATCATAGCGAAAAAAAAGAGATTATGAGGTCTTAAAAACAAAATCATTACCTTTGAACCATGTGGGATAAATAGATGATCTCTATATTTTTGTTAGTCATCAAACAATGTTTATACAGCTGTATTACTTTTATATTTTAAAATGAATTTGAAATTTTCATCCAAATGCCGAAGCTTTAATAATTAATACGTTATTTAACTCTTTTTTTTTATTGCGAACTATTTTTTAAAAATAACTCAAAACAAAAAAGTCAATTGCCTGTTTTTATTACTTCCCTTGAAATGTTTACTTTCATGACGTCATACATTTATATTTTTAGCTTTAACAAAATTATTGATTAATTAATCGGTAATGTTTCAAAAGTTAACGATTAATTTTAATGTAATCGATAACAGCCCTAATATATATATGTGACATTTGAGATGGCATCAAAGGCCCTGAGTTACTAAAACTCTTATACGTCCCATTGGGGAATCTCTTGGCAAACTCCCACCCCTCCCCCGAAGGGTGTAGCTGACAAGGGCACCCCCAATACGGTCCCCTCTAAGAGGGGGCCGCCTGGGCAGGGTTAAGTTCGCTCGAGGCTCGCCGTCCTGCCTCTCAAGGGGGTTTCCTCCCTAAGGAGGATGTGGATTTGCCTATTTCGACCCGCCGTAACTGCGGTGCCACCACAGCGCATGAAACGGATCTATCTACCTAGGACTGTCGCAAGATAGGGGGAATCATCACTGTAACCCTCCCGGGGGGTGCGGGCAACCGCAGAACCAACCACATAGTGTTGGGTAAGGGCACCCCTTATCGGGAAGGTTTCCTCAGAGCTGACGTCCGACCAAAGTTCTTCACTGCACTTTTTCTAGTGTTTTGCTGGCCCTCCTGGCCCTAAACAGTGCCATTCACTGATTCTAACTAGAAAGGGGGACGAAACGGCCGCCTCGGATGACCCGAGATATATATATATATATATATATATTACATGTACCTACATATAATAATAAACTTTTTAGATTTCTCAAACAATTATTTGGCTCTGGCAGCTAATGGCCATTATGTTTTGAAATTTTTCATCTTGAACTATTTTGTTATGGGAGATTTTAAATTTGTATTTTATGAATCAATTTCAACAAAGATTCACTCGCAATTGGATTACTAGGCTTTGGGTTATTAGGTTTACACATGCTTTTATATTGCCATTAACTACATGTTTGTTAGCTCCAGGATATTTATTTTACAGGGAGTGAACTTAAAAGTTATTTCCATTTTGTTCTGCTCTAACTACTAAAGAGTTTACTATTTACTTCAGATATTTATCACTGACTGTGTCCTTATAAAATGATATATTTTATTGTAGGATGTTATAAGAGGAACTGCTATTGCTTTAGAGTATCGTCAAAGGTTTAGAAGAGATGTCATCATTGACTACATTTGTTATCGCAAGTGGGGACACAATGAAATAGATGAGCCAGCTTTCACTCAGCCAAAAATGTACCAAGTTATCAACAGCAGGAAAAGTATTCCTGATCTTTATTCACAGTCTCTTGTTGTGAGTGACCTAATTTTCCTCCACACGCCCTTACCTCTTATTTAAGCCTTCCTAGAAAAACAACAATTCTAAAGAGTCTAGCCACTGGACTCTTCAACCTAGTGATTTTGTTTCCAGATTTTTTTTAAGTAAGAAAAGAAATGATCCCTTTATTTTTGTTGCCTCTAAAGTCCTTAAAGCCAATTAATTCATGGTGTTCACAAATGTTCCCTTTAAACTGCATGTTTGTGCGGCCGCGCAGACATCTGACTGATGCTGTGCAGCAGTTTTGAATTACTGCACAGCAAATTTTGTCAAATATTGCACACAAAGTGGATGCTGCGCAGCTTTGCACAGCAGTTTTTCTCTTTGCACACGATCCAACAAACCTTAGAGGGTACAGTGGTGTTCATATCAGTGAAATATTCTATTTTAATTTAATGGGTTATGCTGGGACTAGTTTTATTTAATGGGTTATGCTGGGACTAGTTTTATTTAATGGGTTATGCTGGGACTAGTTTTATTTGATGCGTTATGCTGGGACTAGTTTTATTTAATGGGTTATGCTGGGACTAGTTTTATTTGATGGGTTATGCTGGGACTAGTTTTATTTAATGGGTTATGCTGGGACTAGTTTTATTTGATGCGTTATGCTGGGACTATTTTTTAATTTGATGGGGTATGCTGGGGACTAGTTTTATTTGATGGGTTATGCTGGGACTAGTTTTATTTAATGGGTTATTCTGGGACTTGTTTTATTTAACGGGTTATGCTGGGACTAGTTTTGTATTCAAATTTTAAAAAGAACAAAATGATTTTAAAATTACACAACCATGTCCCAGACATCAGGAGTTTGTGATGCAGAAATTTTAAATGAATCTGTAACATCCTGGACCAGTTACTTAGAAGACCACCTACGACAGGTAGCTACCCATGAAACAAAGGTAAGATAGAACTCACCTGTTAACTTGATGCTAGGCTAGTAAGATATTCTACCTTAGTGTTTAGTCATTACTTATTATAGTCAAATGATTTTTTTTTCATTTGCTATAGTGCTATAGAGTTTGTTTCAGATTTGTTGGAATGAAAGAAATGTGTGTTTGAAGAGTGAGTTTTGATGTTATCCATGAGGACTCAATAATAAACCATAAAAATTAGTATTTGGTCCATCTTTTAGTATTTCAAATTAAAAATGCCCATCCTTCTGTGCTTTAGATACTGTAGTCAATGTAAATTTTTTAATGCAAGGTCTATTAAAATACTGTCAATTCATATCTACCCTATACATAGTCATTATTTTCTTTCACTTACTCTAATTTTAGTTAATGCGCTTGCTTCTTTCAATCAAATTTATGGACGACATGGGTTGATTTTATGAGAGTTATACATATTGCATATCACTTTTATTAGCCTTTTCACCTGAATGGTCAGTGGTCAACATTGGTCCAAGCAGGAGATCATTTGACCACTTGGGATACTGGTGTGCCTAAAGATGTCCTTAAGTTTGTTGGAGCCAAGTCTGTGTCTGTTCCCAATCATTTGGTAGGTCACTTGATAATTTTGATCTTTGCTGTGTTAGAATATTTGCATATAATTTATAGTTAAAGATGTGTGGAAATAATTGTATCTAATTAAAGAGTATAATAAAACTTAAATGTTCTCTGTAAGCCTTTCACTTTCACTCAGTATATGTAGGAAAAATAACTGCATTGTGTATATAAATTTTACTGTATTTCAGTATGCTTTCCCCAAAAACTTTAGTTATCCTCATGGTTCACTTTGAATTAGATGTTTGTTTTGTAAATGTAAATGATGTAACAATTTTAAGTTTAAAATTGTGATTGTAAGAATATGCCTGCTAAAATTGGAAATACAAACTTTTTGTTTTAGAGAGTTCACCCAACCATTCAAAAAACACATATTGACAGGAGGATTCAGCGTTTGACAGAAGGATCAAGCATAGACTGGGCTACTGCTGAGGCCCTTGCCTTTGGGTCTTTACTACATCAAGGTAAGTTGCTTCATTTCTTTTCTCTCCACTTGATAATGTTAGGGTATACAATATGTAATATGGAATTGTAATTTAGAATATTTTTGTTTATTTGTGCTTAAGAAGGAATTTACTGAAACATTTGTACCTGCTTACTATCAAATATTTAAGGGTTTTTTGTTGTTGTTTTTTAAAAACTTTTTTTGGGGCCTCTTTTAATTTATTTTAAATGTTTTATTCCAGTTCCATTTTCTGAAATAGGTTGCTCCACCATATTTTAGTTATATGAAATACCTTAACATTATGTCTGGGCCCCTGAACTAATCCAGCTGCTCATATGAGTTTAACTAAAAAATGTATTTATCATTATTTTGATATTTTACTCTGACAAGTTAACCTGTTAAATTCAGGTCCTTTACTTAAAATATCATACAGAATAGGACTGCATACAGCTTTTTTATAAAAAAAAAACAAATTACACAAACTATTTGTGTAAGGAAACAATAAATTATCTTATCTTAGATATACAGACGCTCCTTCTATGCAGAAGATAATTGCGTCCACAGACCATGAGAGATGATCTGTTGGCAAGTGATGCAGCGGTCACAGGCCACGGCTATAGGGGTTCCAAGCATTACCCCAGCCGCCTAACTATTGTCTAGTTAGGTACCCATTCGGAGCTGGGTGACTCGGGGACTCCTCAGGCCGCGAGAACAAATCCTCACCTTCGTGTGGATTCGAACCCGTGAATTAAAGCTTTATTATCAACTAATACAAATAATGGTAGACGTTTCGGCTCATGCCTTCATCAGTACAAAAACATTTACTTACGGGAAAACGATTTTGCAGTCAGGTAAAATTGTGGATTTGGTTAATTCCATATGGAGCCAACGTACCAAATCGTTTTATGAGTCTATTTTCCATGTGGACTCTATCATGGGTATTGGTTGCATATAGAATACCAGTAACTACAATATCCAAAATGCCATAGTGGTCAACACTGTTAAAATGTTTAGACACAGGACACTTTTCCCGTTGTGGTTTTCACTGTTACTTAAGATACTTCAACTTCCTCCTTTTTCTTATATTCTATGTCCGTGTTTATTTTTGTTTTTCTTTTCTTTTCATTTTATCACATAGACTTTAATATGTTTTAATTTTAAGATATATGTAAGTAAATGTTTTTGTACTGATGAAGGCATGAGCCGAAACGTCTACCATTATTTGTATTAGTTGATAATAAAGCTTTAATTTATTGTTTCCTTACACAAATAGTTTGTTTAATTTGTTTTTTTATTTCCTTTACTTAAAGAAGAACAAAACTATTATAAAATATTTATGATTTTGAAAAGAGATTTAATCATTTCTTTCATTTTTTAAAGGACAAAATTAAGTGTCAGTTTCTAGGTTACAATGTTGTTATATTTCAAATGACCTAAACTGTTTTGAAATGACCAGGTTTCAGTGTGAGACTCAGTGGGCAAGATGTTGGACGAGGCACATTTAGCCATAGACACTGTATGATAGTAGACCAGGAGAGTGATGATATCTACATACCACTCAATGGCATCTCACCAACACAGACTAATTACCTTGAGGTACATGTCAACATTTATTATTGATATCTACATACCACTCAATGGCATCTTACCAACACAGACTAATTACCTTGAGGTACATGCCAACCTTTATTATTGATATCTACATACCACTCAATGGCATCTTACCAACACTGACTAATTACCTTGAGGTACATGCTAAACATTATTATTGGAGTGGCTGTTAGATATGACATAACAATTATTTTTTAAAAAGATGTCTCATAACACAGGGTATACTATTGTTATGACTCACTTTCAAATGTTGTAAGTTTGACCGATGTTATGATTCACTTTCAAATGTTGTAAGTTTGACCGATGTTATGATTCACTTTCAAATGTTATAAGTTTGACCGATGTTATGACTCACTTTCAAATGTTATAAGTTTGACCGATGTTATGATTCACTTTCAAATGTTACAAGTTTGACCGATGTTATGATTCACTTTCAAATGTTACAAGTTTGACCGATGTTATGATTTACTTTCAAATGTTACAAGTTTGACCAATGTTACAAGTTTGACCGATGTTATGATTCACTTTCAAATGTTACAAGTTTGACCGATGTTACAAGTTTGACCGATGTTATGATTCACTTTCAAATGTTACAAGTTTGACTGATGTTATGATTCACTTTCAAATGTTACAAGTTTGACCGATGTTACAAGTTTGACTGATGTTATGATTCACTTTCAAATGTTACAAGTTTGACCGATTTTATGATTCACTTTCAAATGTTATAAGTTTGACCGATGTTATAAGTTTGACCGATGTTATAAGTTTGACCGATGTTATAAGTTTGACCGATGTTATAAGTTTGACTGATGTTATAAGTTTGACTGATGTTATAAGTTTGACCGATGTTATGATTCACTTTCAAATGTTATAAGTTTGACCGATGTTATGATTCACTTTCACATGTTACAAGTTTGACTGATTTTATGATTCACTTTCAAATTCACTTTCAAATGTTATAAGTTTGACCGATGTTATAAGTTTGACTGATGTTATAAGTTTGACCGATGTTATAAGTTTGACCGATGTTATAAGTTTGACCGATGTTATTAGTTTGACTGATGTTATATGTTGGACCAATGTTATAACTTTGACCAATGTTATAAGTTTGACCTATGTTAGTTGAGATCTTACCCTAAAATAAAGGAAAAAAATCTTTTGGCACCAGGCAGAAAATAACTTTAAATAAACACACAGTACATAAAAAAATATTTCCTCTACACTATGAGGACAATTACCAACAATTGAAGGTAGCCCCCATCTTTGTTTGTGTCAGTCAAGTCAGCTATCAGCTCACTGAGGTCATTGACTTACTGCACTTACTTATCCCCTGATACCGTCTTACTTTACTTTACTGCACCTACTGATACCCTGATACCAGCTTACTTTACTTTACTGCACTTACTGATACCCTGATACCAGCTTACTTTACTTTACTGCACCTACTGATACCCTGATACCAGCTTACTTTACTTTACTGCACTTACTGATCCCCTGATACCAGCTTACTTTACTTTACCGCACCTACTGATACCCTGATACCAGCTTACTTTACTTTACTGCACTTACTTATCCCCTGATACCGTCTTACTTTACTTTACTGCACTTACTTATCCCCTGATACCGTCTTACTTTACTTTACTGCACCTACTGATACCCTGATACCAGCTTACTTTACTTTACTGCACTTACTGATCCCCTGATACCAGCTTACTTTACTTTACTGCACCTACTGATACCGGCTTACTTTACCTTACTGCACCTACTGATACCATGATACCGGCTTACTTTACTTTACTGCACCTTCTAATACCAGCTTATTTTACTTTACTGCACTTACTGATCCCCTGATATCGGGTTACTTTACTTTACTGCACTTACTGATACCCTGATACCGGCTTACTTTACTTTACTGCACCTACTGATACCCTGATACTGGCTCACTTTACTTAACTGCACCTACTGATCCCCTGATACCAGCTTACTTTACTTTACTGTATAGCTAACTCAGGGCACACAAACTTCAACAGTAAAATAGCTAGCCGAGGTCTTATCAAGTGCCACTTGTGTAAGAGGACAAATGGTGTCCAATACATTTTTTAAAGAGTGAGCTAAGGGAAACTAAAGCTAATTGGTGTTTTTATTATTGGTCCTCTATGTGTCATGTTTCCTGTTGATTTTACTAGAACAAGGGGACTAGTGAGTAAAGGGAATGAGTCAGTGGGTCTCAACCTATGAGAACAAGCCAGATCTCAACAACTATGATTTTTTATTATGTTAGGTTGTCACAGGGCCACCCTGTTTAGTGATTTTGTTTAGGTGATTATATTTGGGACATAGTGTGTTCATGCTGGCCCATCATAATTTGGAAAATTAAAAATGTTTTTTCTTAGATTTCTGTCAATCAACTATGTACTGTATATACTTGTTCTAAAGCCTTTATTTTTTGGACAAATTCTAGGGGGAAATGTTGTGGGGCTCAGCTTACAAGTGGGTCATAGGTGATCTCTGCATGTACATTAAATATCGGTGTTGTTTTGTAGATCAAGTTTTTTGTCTACATTCTACAGGATTCGACTGCTCAGAAGCTATAAAATATTATTAAACATCTGCACTTACCTTATTTATCCTTTTCATTTATTTTTCTGAATGTTTTAATAAATTGTTTTAAAAATTTTGTTTTCAACAACGAATTTTAATGTATGGGCTTTCGATACCGTTTATCAAAGAAACAAAAAAATACAGATAACTCTTGGGGTCGGCTTACGAGCGGGTTTACACACTTTCTATACTATTCTTTACCAAAAAGAGGGTGGTCAGCTTACGAACGAATGGGCTATAGAACCAGTATATGCTGTAGTTAATATTTTTTTAGACACTGGATCCACAACATTATTAATCCTAAATCCTCAACAAACTTAATCCTAGATTAAAATCAAACTTAATCCTAGATTAAAATCAAACTTAATCTTAGATTAAAATCAAACTTGAACCTAGATCCTCAACTAAGGTGATCATATACCCACCTAAAACTTAATCCTAGCTTTAGCTTAGATCCATAACAAACTTGCACATAACCAGCTATTCTATGTAGACTTGAAAAGATCATTTTTTGTTCCCATATAGAAAAGTCCATTTTCCCTCAGGTAGCCAACAGTGTCCTGTCAGAAGAAGGTGTTTTGGGCTTTGAGTATGGTATGAGCATTAATGACCCAAACACATTGGTGATATGGGAAGCACAATTTGGAGATTTCTTTAATGCGGCACAGACCATTATAGACACATACGTCAGTGCCGGCGAATGTAAGACTTTGATCTAATAATATAAAGACTATCTTAGATAATTACATCACTGCAAGAGAATGAACAAAAGTGATCTAAAAATATAAAGACCATCATAGACACTTAGTTCCCTGCAGATATATAAAACAAGCAGAGTTTTACTTTTATCACTATAAAAAAAAATTCATATGAAAATATTTTTAAATGTATGGCACTAAAAAACCTGAATTAAAATTATCTTCAAGTTAGTATTTTCATGTAGATGACCAGTTTTCCCATGTTGTAATTATTACTTTCATTGTATATGCAATTTTTTTGCATATTGTTTGTGCAATTTAAAATAAGCTGAGACAATGTTGATATGTTTGATAGTGTTCTCTCCCCTTCAGTAAAGTGGCTCCTACAGTCAGGCCTGGTGATGTTGTTACCTCACGGCATGGATGGAGCTGGTCCTGAGCATTCTTCTTGTAGAATTGAACGCTTTTTACAGGTAAGGCATGTCACAGGTAAGGCATGTCACTGGTAAGGCAAGTCACAGGTAAGGCATGTCACAGGTAAGGCATATCACAGGTAAGGCATGTCACAGGTAGGGCATGTCACAGGTAAGGCATGTCACAGGTAAGGCATTTTACAGGTGACAAATTTTACAGGTAAGGAATTTAGCAGGATGACAAAATATGAGCTTGTATGGTCAAATTCTTTAGTTATAATTCAAGAAGTTTTTATTTCATCCTGACTAGGGCTTAGATACTGAGTTGATTTTCAATGCATCAATTTTTCATTTATTTGATCAGTAAAAATGGGGCCATAAATTTTAGAATGTTGTGAGGGACTTTGTGATCATGGAGATCTCTCTTTTAAGTTGTGGGGTCAAATCTCTTTGAAGGCAAGGGCTTGTTCCCATGGCCAAGAGCAACCCTAAGTCCATCCAGCTCCTAATGAGTAGCTCACACTTGTTTAGGAAACAAAGGCGACAGGGAATTGGGTCACACAATCCTCTTATACCTGTGGTCTCTGCGTTCTGAAAAGAAAGTAGAATGCAAGAATGTTCATCACAAAAGGAGCGAGTATCTGTAATTTTTAAAACAATAGTTTTAAAATTGTCTCCTATTGCAGCAATGTGACAGCCGGGAAGATGAAGTAGACGGTGATGATGTTAACATTCAAATTGTAAATCCCACCACACCAGCCCAGTATTTTCATCTGCTCAGGAGACAGGTAAAAACTAGTAAAAAGTTTATGATTATCATCAAATATGGACATTGACCTTGGACATCAACAAATCAAAGTTAAAATTACTTGTTTTTCCTGTCATTAAAAATTTAATTGATGATTATTTTCTCATAAAACATTATTATAATGGAAGCCATTGGAAATTAGGGTTGATAATAATTTTTAAAAATTCATGAAATTCCAATTATTTCTTCAGATGGTTCGTAACTTTCGTAAACCATTGGTTGTTGCTGCTCCCAAACTGATTCTTCGATTACCCGCTGCCACTTCATCCCTGTCTGACATGGAACCAGGCACTCACTTTCAGCCTGTGTTAGTTGATCCTGACGTGTCTCGAGCAGATGTTACCAGACTTGTTTTCTGTTCTGGCAAGCATTACTATTCTCTTTGCAATGAAAGAGAAAGTAGGGGAGTTAAGAATATAGCTTTTATTAGATTAGAGGTAAGAAAAAAAATTCTACATGCAAACACATTGCTGGATTTTTATACATTATCTATATGATTTTTGTTTTCATTGTCCTACATTTATAGTTTGGTAAAAATGACTTTGTAAAATTACCTCTGGACACAAAATAGATGAATTTATATCACTTAAAATTTCACTTTATAAACATAAACTTGTTAAAATCAGCAAGAGATTCGACAAATTTTTCGGCAATCTATTATATTATCATCCGCATGCCTGACTTACACAGGAAACTATTTAAACAAACCAAGTGCATTTATATCGTGATATGATGTATAACTTCAGTGCTGTTAGTGCATAATATTTTCTGTTGTTTTATGGGAATTTGAATATATTGCTGATGTAACACATCTGTGGATTAATATTAATGTAGATCAAAGAGAGATAAACTTTTGTTGGTATTATTGGTCACGTAACTATAGAAGAAAGGACATTCAAGCAATACAGCTTCCATGATTTCTTTTTAGCCACCATTTTTTTTTACTGTGGTATAAAAGCTAGTTCATTTATGCTAATGAAATTATATTTAAACATTCGAAAATTCATGTATGATAATAACAAATCTAATGCTTATGCTTTATTAAATTAAATTTATGAGAATATAAGAACTCCTAATTATAAGATGTAACTATAAATAAGACAAGGGTTTTGGTGATCTGTATAAATATAATTTACATAAGATGCACCCATATGTAAGGTGCAGGGTAGGTAAAACTTTGTATTAGACATGTGTTAGTTTCTTGATAATAGGGTAAATTCTTTTAAACATTGACAACTTTGAAATTGTAAATCATCTTCTATTATTGAATTTTTACCCCAAAAAATGCTTTGAATTTCCCCAGAGTCTTTGCCCATTTCCAACCAGTGAATTACAAGGTGTCCTGAATCTGTTCCCTAAAGCTAAGGAGTTTATCTGGAGTCAAGAGGAGCACAGAAATATGGGAGCTTGGACTTTTGTTTCATCTCGCTTTCACAATCTTGTTGGCTGCAATGTAAGTCTGTCTCATAACACTGATTGTTGGCTGCAATGTAAGTCTGAGTCATAAAACTGATTGATGGCTACAATGTAAGTCTGTCTCATAAAACTGATTGATGGGTGCAATGTAAGTCTGTCTCATAAAACTGATTGATGGGTGCAATGTAAGTCTGTCTCATAACACTGATTGTTGGCTGCAATGTAAGTCTGTCTCATAAAACTGATTGATGGGTGCAATGTAAGTCTGTCTCATAACACTGATTGATGGGTGCAATGTAAGTCTGTCTCATAACACTGATTGATGGGTGCAATGTAATTCTGTCTCATAAAACTGATTGATGGGTGCAATGTAAGTCTGTCTCATAACACTGATTGATGGGTGCAATGTAAGTCTGTCTCATAA
>MUZC01004414.1:709656-728949 GCA_002072015.1 Radix auricularia | reverse complement strand
TAACGATGACGACGACGTTGAATTTCCTTTACATCGACAGCGTAAATCAACATGGACCCCTGCTTCTGATCAATCTA
Organism: Radix auricularia; assembly: GCA_002072015.1. Lineage (NCBI taxonomy): Eukaryota > Metazoa > Mollusca > Gastropoda > Lymnaeidae > Radix > Radix auricularia. The sequence continues at coordinate 728,872 of MUZC01004414.1, read as the reverse complement.
AAGCACTCGACCTTTATATTAAAAGTACAGAAAATCAAATCCAAAACATTAAGCAAATTCCTCTGAAAAAATCCAATTTAACGAAAGAAGAATGGCGAGCACTTTTTCAACTTAAAAAACGCCAAGACATCGTTATCAAGCCGGCAGATAAAGGTGGAGCCGTGGTGGTGTGGGATAAGAGACTGTACATTGAAGAGGCTTCCAAACAATTAAGCGACACAACTTTTTACAAGCCGATGTTAAACGATCCCATAATTTCCAATAATGAAATTGTTAAGGAAACTATTGAAGAACTTATAGATTGTGGCCAATTACCACCCTCTGCAAAAAATTTACGCATTTATGATAGTGATCTAGGTAAGCCATGCTTATACTTGTTACCTAAAATACATAAGCTGGGAAACCCAGGAAGACCCATTGTCTCCGCCTGCTCTTGTCCTACTGAATTAATTTCTGATTTTTTGGATTCTGTTTTCCAACCGATAGTTGAAAATTTACCATCATATATTAAGGACACTAGCCATATGCTAAAATCACTGGATTCCTTGGTTTTACCGGATGAAGATCACCTCCTATTTACAATGGACGTTTCTTCATTGTACACGTCAATTCCACATGCTGATGGCCTCTCTGCAATTTCCTTTTTTCTAAACAAGAAGGCAAACCTTAAGTTCCCAGCAAGTGCCATACTACGATTGACCGAGCTGGTCCTAAATTTAAACTCGTTTGAGTTCAACGGACAGTTTTTTGATCAAATTAGTGGAGTTGCCATGGGAACAAAAATGGGACCAAGTTATGCATGCATATTTATGGGCCATTTGGAACACCTATGGAATAAAAATTACAAAGGTATTTGTCCAGAGTACTACAAGAGATACATCGACGATTGTATTGGAATAACCAAAATGGACATGCAGCAATTGCAAAATTTTATTGACTTCATTGGTGGCTTCCATCCTTCAATAAAATTCACATCAACTATTCATAGGAGTACTGTTAACTTTTTGGACATACAAATAAAATTAAAAGAAAACAAAATATCAACATCCATCTTTTACAAGCCTACAGACAGCCATAGTTTCCTTCTATATACATCGTCCCATCCTCAATCGTGTAGGAACTCTATCCCATTTTCACAACTACTAAGACTTAAAAGACTCTGCAGTGATGAGGCAGACTTCTTGGAAAGAAGTGATGAGATGCTGGACTTTTTTAGAAGGAGGTCATACCCGGAAACAATCTTAACATCAGCTGTCAATAGAATTAAAGGCATGACCAGACAGGACACATTTACATCATCTGTTCACGATCAATGTGATAGATGCAAATTTGTTTTAACTTTCCATCCCCATAATTTTAAGGCCCGCCAGGTGATTCTCAAAAACCGATCAATCCTTATGGCTGACCCTCTAACTCAGCAGGTCTTTAAAAAACCTCCTCTTTTTGCTTTCCGGAGAGATAAAAGCCTCAGAGACATACTTGTAAGAAGTCACCTTCCCACAATGAAAGCACATATTGGAACAAAAGGTTGCAACCGTAACCGTTGCAATACTTGTCCATATGTGGTTGAAATTAACAAAATTTCTTTCCCTCTTGAACAATTCTTAATAAAAGATGGATTCACTTGCACCAGTCGCAACGTGATTTATGCAATTATTTGCAAGAGATGTAAAAAAATTTATGTGGGTGAGACAGGTCGTCGTCTTGGAGATCGGTTTAGAGAACACCTGTACAATATAAATAAACAGGCTCAGTGTCCTGTGTCTAAACATTTTAACAGTGTTGACCACGATGGCATTTTGGATATTGTAGTTACTGGTATTTTATATGCAACCAATACCCATGATAGAGTCCACATGGAAAATAGACTCATAAAACGGTTTGGTACGTTGGCTCCATATGGAATTAACCAAATCCACAATTTTACATGACTGCAAAATCGTTTTCCCGTTGTGGTTTTCACTGTTACTTTAGATACTTCAACTTCCTCCTTTTTCTTATATTCTATGTCCGTGTTTATTTTTGTCTTTCATTTCTTTTCATTTTATCACATAGAATTTAATATGTTTTAATTTGAATATATATGTAAGTACATGTAATTGTTTTTGTACTGATGAAGGCATGAGCCGAAACGTTTACCATTATTTGTATTAGTTGATAATAAAGCTTTAATTTATTGTTTCCTTACACAAATAGTCTGTGTAATTTGTTTTTTTAAATAAAAAAGCTTTATGCAGTCCTATTCTGTATGATATATTATTTATTATTAGTGTTGAAGCCTTATGATGAAAACTGGTTTTAAAATATTGAATGTCTTGTCACATGAGGGTATGATGTAAATTTATTAAAAGATAAGACAAGTGAAATTAATTTTATATTTATAATTTTTATTATTTTTTTATACATTTTTTGTTTGTTTTGTATTTTCTTTCTTTCCAGCTAAAGTATGTGGGTAGGCAAGTTCTGGGAACACCAGCTGTTGGCATTAGTGATCTTCACAAGCAGGAGATAGTTGAATTGATGAATAAAACATTCTCATAGTCACATTTCCCCTGCTTCAATAACAAAAAAACACCAAACACGCTAATGATTTAAAATGGTTATTTCAATTTATGGCCTTGAATTATTTGATGTTGGCATGTGTTATTGTAGTAAAGCCATTTAATTTAAAATGTGCTCCTTTTTTGTCTAAACATTCAGTTATTTGTGAGAAAAAGTATTAGAATTTTAAATGGATATCTTTGTTTTTCAAAACTACTCTACATAATTACTTGCATTTTAATGATTAATATTAGCTTTGAACTGCCCAAATTTTATTTTTTTAAATATTTTTTATTCTCATTTTCAAAATTTTTTTTTACCAGAATTTATCAAACATTGTTCAACCTAAATTCCAAAATTAATTAACATTTAAACAATTTCTTTGGATTATGCTTCAACCCACCTTTCTTTATCTATTAGTTTTGTCGCTGAGACAAGGTATCAGATTAATATAATTTCCCTTAAAGTTAATATCTAGTCAGTGGAGGCAAAGCATTTGGTTTTTATTGTGTTAGTTGTTTTTTTTTTTTAAATATAAGTGTGAATGTGTGATGTGTATAGTGTTTAACAGAAAAATTTATGTGAAAAGAATAATGTCTCAAAAATGGGAAATCTATGAGCCTAAAAATTTATTTTACGGATTTTCTAATTTGTGTACATGGTTCTTCCTTAGTCAAACATTATTCAAGAATAAATTATGATTTTCAATTACATGTTTCAATTTAAATTTCATACATGAAAGTACGTTTATTCTACAATGTGAAGTGTAACAATTATGCTTAATTTATAGAAATCATTTACTTTACAATATTTTCACATTAAAAAACTGATTAAAGACCATGTATGATAGATTCAGTGACAGCAATGCTGGTAACACAATGTACTAATGCTAAATTTCAAATTGCTATATTTTAAAATGTAATAAATTGGTACAAAATAAATTACAAAATGATTTTTAGTGTTTAATATCATTCTTGATTTCATGTCTCACAGAACCAGATTTAATTTTGTTTCCCTGGTTAAAATGTTTAGTAATAAGACTATTGTAAATCCTTGTTGTAACAATGAGTAAGGTTTTTACAAATGTTAATTAACAACTCAAAACATTTACTTTTCTTTATTATATAAAATTATTCCAAGAATTTTTAGGAAGTTCCAAAAAGTATATAACATAAATATATACAGGAAGTCCTTGGGTTGTGGCAGTCCCTACTTACGCTGTTTCGTGGTTACGGACACGCTGCCATGAAAATATTTATTAAGCGTTATTTCGACTTTTTATGTCTTTTCTTTAAAATAATTTTTCATGGGATAACAAATTGCTTTCTCTTTTTAAAATATTCTTCATGTCATTAACTGCTTTTATGTTGGGGCGCACGGCCAAAATAATATGCTTGGTTGTCGGGTGAGGAAGATGCTCATGGTCATTACATACTCCATTTTGGTTGTTACAGCCTCTCTCGTGTTTTATCTTTTTTTTTCATATAATAAGGAATTTTTTTCTCTTCTTTTATGGCATTGACTGTAACATTTTGTTATAGCACTGTACGTACAGTACTTATAAATATACGTAAATATAATGTTCTGACTTACACTGATATTAGGGTTACAATGTTTTTTTAAAAACTGATAAACGTCATAACCTGAGGACTCCTAATATCAGAAATTGAGAAAATACAATAATGCTGTTAATTTTTTTTTTTTACAGATAAGTTACAAAAAGTCTGACATTGTGGTTAAATACTGTAGGTTACAAATATATTTCCCTGAATAAATACTATCATCAATAATGTTAGAATCAAAAGTTCCACACAAAAAAACAATAATTATTTAAAAAACTAATTTACACCTTTTGAAATTTTTACCCTGCTTAAAAGGGAATATGTATTTTATATATTTAGAACATTTATTTTTTTATATATTTGGAGAGGATTTCCAAAAATAAAACCATGTTATTAAGTTCAATAAAATGATTGCTAAACAAGATTAAGAACAATATCTTATGGCTGCTATTTAGGCTCCTTATCATTAAAAATTGAAAAGCAGAATTTTTAAGTTAAAATACATATGTCTGAGGTAAGATGTCTGCAAAGGAGTTAGACTTTATTAATACCTTGATAGCTTAGTTAATCAACTTCATAAAAGTCTGAAATCATTTTTGCAAGCACGACTTCCTTCATCTGAGGTGACACAAGATGTCTGTGTAACATGCGCACGTAGCTCCAGCACTGTCCCCCCACACCTTCATGACCAAAGCCATGGCATTGGGGGCTTTCATTCTCTGCCAGTGTTCAATCAGATCATCAGGAAGACCCACTCTTGCTGCTATCAAACGCCAGTCATTTCCTAAAAGTGAAATTACAAAATGTATACCAGCACTTAAATTAATGTAATTGTTACTGTTTAAAGCTATTATCTGAAAAACATTCAAACAAATTATACTTTGCTGTTTGGCTTATGCTATAACAAATTTTGATGAATTTTTTTTCCTGAAAAGTATTTGATTTTTTATTTTAACTTTTATTCAGAAATTTTAAAGTTTATTCGTATCAGAATCCTTCCGTCTCACAAGACAATGGTGCATCATTGTTGGTCTGAGTTGCATTTCCTCATGTGGCTGTGCAGCACTATCCTTGAGTGACAGTCTTTAACCACAGCTTTTGCACACGAATTCTGTGCTTCCCAATGTTTTGTCCTTTCTCCTAGGACCTCTGTCTGTAGCCTCTTCCATCCTTCGCTCCTCGGCTACTATGAGGCCCTCTTTACAACTATGCCACGTAGATCAGTCTACTGCTTTACACTCCCAGCCACTTGTGCGTATTCTGGGTGCTTTCATGACCATTTAGCAGACATCTTTAAATTGCAGACATGGTCGACCTGTCTTCCTCTTCCCCGATGCCAGTTCTCCATATAGGAGGTCCTTAGGGATGCAGCCAGGGCTCATTCTTTTTACATGACCTAGCCATCTCAGGCGTCTTTCACTAAGGATCGAGAACATGCTTTGGATATTGGCATGCATCAGGACCTCACTATTTTGCATTTTATCCTGCCATTTAATGCCAAGGATGTGTCGCAGGCACCTCAAGGTTATTAATGTAACAATTTAAAATTTTCAATGATTTCTAAAGCCTCTAAATATTCATTAGGAGTAGATCAAATTTTTAAATATTCAAATACCATACAATAAATGAAAAATAAATCTGTTTTATGTACCACTTTTGGCCAAAAAATATTGATGATGGTACTAAAAACAAAACTGATTTATTTACCATTTCCTTTACGCTTGCTTAGGTTTCTGATAATCTGACTTCTTAAACCACTGTGCATGTCAAATATGTGGGTCTCTCCAGGAAGCTTCAGCTCGGGCTGTAAATAAATAGACACATGATGCTTGTGGAATTTATTGTGAAGTAACAGCCTATTTAGTTAAATTTTAAAATTGATAACCAGTTGACAATGCTATTTTTCTACTTTGATATTGAAACATCTTGTTGAGAAAAATTGTTATAGTAATAGTCAAAATTTGTAAATAAAAGAAATTGTAATTCACTTGAATTTCATGACTTCCAAGATTGAAAAATGTATTGATTGATTTTTAAAAAGTGTAAAATCAGATATTTAAAGTTAACCTACAGGAGTCAGATCCTCTTTTTCTGGACCTCTAGGTGTTAAAGAAATGCTTCTGGCTTTAGGTTTCAATACACTGAGATAAATTGGTGGAATTTCCAATTCTTGATATATTGCTGGGTTCTCTGTAAAACGTGTACTCATTGCTGAATGGCTTCTTGGGGAGACATTATGAATTTTATGCTCTGGTAATGATGCAAATATTTGAGTGGTACCTGAAAAAATTTAAAAATCTTCTTAAATAATCATTCAAAGATAAACTTTATTTCAAAATTTTATTTTATGAAACCACTGCTTGTCCTGAAGTGTTACATATACCTGTAATTATTTATATAAAGATACTTATGCTATAGTACCAATGCACTTCAAAATGAAGGCCTAGTGTTAAAAATAATAACATTAATATATTTAAGTTATCCACTTACAGCAATCATACCACATTCTTTTAGCTTGAACTTTTAAATCTTCCACAGAATACAATCTCTCCATGTCTTTCAGTTCATTTTCAATTTTTAACTTCAGCTTTAGTAATTTTGCCAATTCATTATTCAGCTGTGTTATTCTTGTTTCCAGTTCCTCTAGTCGAGTTTCATAAGAACGTAAGCTGCTTCCAGATACAGTTAGGTTTGATAGAATAGTTTCAATGTCTACCACCGGAATGTCTACGATGTTGCATCCTTCTGGTAGCTGGTAGTTGTCAACATTGACAGCCAATACATGTTGAATAACATCTTGTAGTTTTGCTTGGTAATTAGAAACTGATTCTTTAAGAGAAGTGTTCTCCTCTCTTAATTCGTCAGCTGTTCTTTTAAGAAATGCAATTATAGGATCTTCTATCTCTTCTTTCTTTCCCTTCTTTCCTGATGTTGGCCTCTTGCTTTTTGGGGCCCCTTTCTTTGCAGACATTTCACAAGATATTTAAGCAGAGTTGACTGTAAATAATTTAACAATTTACACCAGATTAAATTAAATATCTATAAATTCAATAATTACACATTGAAAAAAAAGAGCTGCCAGATTCATTACTGGAGAATATTCAAAACTGACAAGAATAACACCATTATTTAAATCATTAAACTTAAAACACTAGAGGATAGAAGAACCAAGGGTAAATTAGTAATTATACATAAAGCAATTAAATGTAGAAAGACAACAGAAAGATAACTTAATACAACCCTCAGATAGACATAAGGATTAAACACCTTTCTTATTCTGTATGCAAGAACAAACTCATACAAATTCTTATTCTTCCCGTCTGGAATTCTGGCAAAGCATGGGTTGCCTGAAGAAACCAGGAAAACCAACACTTAATCAACATTTAAAACTCTAATACAAATTTAGGACTAGACACAAACCATAGATAAGCATAGGACACAATAATCCTCTGTATAGACAATAGTATATATAGAAGGAGCATCTGTAACAGATGATAAGATAGTCTACTTAATGAGTAGATATAAAAAAAACAACCTCTTCTGCTTTCTTAAGCATTTATAAATTATAAAATGTTTTTGCCCTTGGTATTACTATTATATTTCAATATTTATTTTACCTTTAAAGATTCATCTTAAAATCCTATAGCTGTATTAGTATTATGACCGATAATTTATATAATGGTTGATACATAGAGAAGATAATAGTTACACTAATAGTTATAGATGAAGATGCATTTAATTTATGTATTGTCTTTAATTAATAAATTATATTTTTCTTCTTCTAATTAATAAAAATAAATTTGTTCATTGACAAATCACGCCATACTGTACTGTATCATACAGTACAGCCATTCATTAATTAATTAACTCTGCTTAATTTATTCAATTATGTACATAAAGTATTAAGTCATAAAGGAGGCGTACAGTACAGGCACAAGATGTGGCTATGCCGCTATATTAACTAGACTATACTACTATTGTCTACTATACTATACTATTTACTATTTTACTATTTACTCAACAGTTACTGAGGTACTTTTTTAAAAATTTACTGTTGAGTTCACTCACAAATCTTCAAATTTAAATCTAAACTAAAGCTTCTTAGTAAGAAATCGACATTGGATGTTTTCAATGTAAAAATTTGTTTAATATAAGCTGTATTTAAATGTTTAAAGATTTTGAAAACATCCTAATAACTAAATACTAAATATATTATTTTATATCTGCGATAGGCGGCCATTAGTTTACATTGGTCACGGTGGTCTCTATGTGATTTACATACTACGTCATCAAATTTGTAGTTTTCGTTACTTCCGTAAACATCAATGGCGACGATGCTGCGAAAACTGCTTCCTAGATTCACGATCAATACTGATTCCAGCTGTGTGCGGAGTCTCTTTCTCACAGTGTCTTAGTGCATTCTAGGGCTAGGACTGTCTCGTGTGCTGCTGTGTCTGTGGTAAGTTTTGGTCTGCGAGAACTAGGTCGATAAATCAATGTTGCGGTCGTCTTGACTCTCCTGGAAAGTGAGAGCGACATGGATGCTGAGGAGAGAAGAGTTTTATTCTTGGAGTAAGCATTATTCAATATTTAATTAATCTTTAAATATGTAATACCGAAAGAACAAATAATTTATAAATAACTGTGAACATTATCTTTTATTCATTATTTTATCTAAATTTAACTTAAGGCATTTGAAACTGTAACAGTAACTGGTAATTGAAATTGGCAACATTTATTTATTATTAGTTTGCTAAACTAAGCTAGGCCTTATTAATGTTGCCTATATTACAAATGGGAGCGTCTATTCGCAATCGATTGCGAATAGATTTCAAACCCTATTCGCAATCGATTGCGAATAGATTTCAAACCCTATTCGCAATCGATTGCCTTTAGGTTTCAAAGCCTTTAGGTTTCAAGCCTATTGACAATCGATTGTTTATAAAATGATGTTTATAAAATTGAAGAGTTACAAGTATTCACTGCGCCTTTCATTGAACCTCCGATTCTATATGTGCATTCAAACAATCTCTAAAATCTATCACTAAACCTAACCCAAAACCCTAAAAACTATCACTAAACCTAACCCAAACCCTAAAAGCTATCACTAAACCTAACCCAAACCCTAAAAATTATCACTAAACCTAACCCAAACCCTAATAACTATCACTTAACGTAACCCTAAAGTCTATCCCTAAGCCTAACATCAAAACAAACCATTTAAAAAAAAAAAATCTTATTCATAATCAATTCATGTAGTATTGTTTGAAAAAAATAATAAAAAAATAGGCATCAATAAGAAATCGAACCCCGGACCTGCGATGTAGCGTACTATCGTACTATCAATATGACCACACAGCCACACATTCACAGATGAAATTTTTAACCTTATAAAAAAAATATTACTAAGAATAGCAATAACCGGAAGTGAACGAGCGCATATGCAGCCGCATATTGGGTCGTTTTGACGAGGCTATACTCGAAAGGAAAGACAACCAGGCTATTTATAGCACGCGCCGATTGCGAATAGGGTTTGAAACCTATTCGCAATCGATTGCGAATAGTCACTTCGATTACAAATTTGTGTTTTGTGGAGTGTGTTCACATCACAGTATTGAAATCTCGGCTTACCGAAATTTCTTTATTAGATATCATTTTTCTTCCTAATTTGATGGAGATTCGGTCATACCCAAAGGGCTTATATAGCAATTAACTGTGTTCTCTTCCTTTGTTATTTAGGTTTAGACAGACTAAAGTTTAGTTTTGGAATTTTTATTATTTTATTTGTTAATTTAGGGTTGGGGTTAGGTTTAGTTATAATTGTGAATTTATGGTTAGGTTTTAAGAATTTTAATAGTTAAATTTTCCAATTTCATTGTAAATTGTAACGCATCATAGCAACAAAGATGGCGGCCATGTAACTATTGTAAAGTTGGAACATAAAATCTGATTTTACCGGAGATTCCATTTAGTCATTGAGGCTCATATTTCATTTATTTTTATTATTATTTATTTAGTATTTGGTTGTTGCTTATATTTAAATGAAAAAAAAAATTAGATAGTGTAGCTGTAGTCAGAATCATAGTACCATAGTCCAAAGGCATTAGTAATAGTAGTAGGTATTCTATTATTATTATCTATTACAACTATAATTACTATTGTCTTCCATTTCAAAGTAGTATTTTTCCATCTATAAGTACTATTTAGAGTTGAAACTGAGCCAAATAGTTTTTAACAGGAACATGATGACATTTTATTTCTTTATTTGTTAACCTATAGTTATAAATGAAAATAATCCAAGTTCACCAAAACAAAACTTTTTAAACTGAAAAATGAAAACCAATTTCATGTTTTACAAGAAAGTAAGGATTTTAAATGATAATCTGAATTCCGATTATTGGTTTTGAAAGCGATAATCGATTTTAAATTTCACAAACCGATTATCAAATTTATTTATTATTTATTTTTAAAATCATTTTTCTACTGAATACTTCAAAAATATTTAAACAAAATTTATTCCCAAATTTACTGACCTTTTCATTCAATAAGGCCGCCAAGGTGTGTTTATTTATAAGTTTTGAGCGTTCTGTTCAGTGTGTTGCCAAAATCATGATGTAGGGTAGAGCGGTTTGGCATGGCACGTGACAAATCAGCACAAATAAATGTGTCATTGCTTCAATCCTTGATCCAATGTATAAGCATCTGCCTGGATTTGATGACTGTTTCAAGAATCTGGGGTATGTCAGCTAACTTTGAAGATCCTATGACAAGCAGCCATACAACTGACCCTGAACCACCAACAAAATTTATCTCAACCAAACCAGACAGCAGTTGTGATCCTGCTGGGTGACAGTGCATCACAACAAGTGGCGGATGAATCTGACTTTGACTGGTATATCAAATCACCTTTGACGACAACTTCAAATGAAACAGCATTGGAATGGTGGAGGTATCAGGTATCGTTGTCTAGGGTTACTGGTCCGAGGCTCACACACCAACTGGCGTACAGTAATGAACTCAAGTCCTTTTACTAAAACAATCTTTATTGTCATGGGTGTCCACTTGTCACATTATATGTACAACTGTATCAAGCGCTACCATATCTCATGCCTTCAGTCCAACCCACTGACCAAGAGCATTTCACGTCCGCTCCGTTCCCTTGCCTTTCTCTAACCTGCCTCTCCTACAACACACCTCAACTTTCTGTGTCAAGTCTACTTCTGTGCTCCATGCACATTAATTTCCACTTGTCTTCTGCCCACCGAGACACACCCGAGTTATCCCCCCGTGGCCTGGACTGACCTTGCACAGACCCTGATCCCCGCCCCCATATGATTCTAGCTCACAAAACATCAACAACGTGAGCTTGTGACTAGGCAGAATACAACTTTAACAAACAGTGATTCTCATAATCCTGACAGGATGAGAAATGAAAAATTATTTCCAAAAACTGCCAATCTTGCCAGGAGATTCTTGTGTGTTCCAGCGACGTCCGTCTATTAGGACAGACTATATCCAAGCCACTGGATAATTGATAAGCGATATGCATAATCGGATCCTTCCAGAACGTGCTGAGTCATTTTAAACCAGGATTTGGATGATGTGTAAATTTATTTGAAATTATTTTGACTTTTATTAAAATTTTTTATCGATGGACAATTTGTATCTATTGTTTATTTCCTATTTCTATCTAGCGGGGTTGCAACTCAGTTAATTTATTTTTGTTTATTAATGATATTAGGTTGCTTAACAAATAAAGTTTTTTAAAAAATAAACACAGTAGATCTGTGACGGATTATCTGTGACTTTCTTTACAAGCCCCAATGATAAAATAATTATTGTTTTCCTTACAACCAACACCAATTGATAGCTCACACCTGGCATTACTCAGAATTCATTGACAAGTTTTATGAGCATCTGCGGTGTGCCAGCAACTGAGTGTCAAGTCTAGTACGTTGCTTTCCTTGCAGACAATTATGATATATATATGCCAATTGATAGCTCACCCATCGCTTCAATCAGATTTCATTGACACAACGGTGTGGCCGCAAGGGCGAGAGCATGAATAGATTTATGAGCCTCTGACACCCAACATCGGTGTAGGCTTACTGTAACATACTAAATTATGGTGCATCTTATTTACTGTAGGCACCCTAAGATTCTGAACTCACTGCAACAGTTATAAAAACATAACCGATAATCGGTTTGCCAAAAAAAACTAAATTAACATCCCTTCAAGAAAGCAGAGTTTGAGGCTATGTAAAGAATTGTAAATTTCTTCCCCAAAGTTAAAAGAATTTTCTTGATGCAAAAATATTAAACTTTAACCAATATTAGTTTCAGTTTGTATTTTGTTTGCATCCAGTATAGGATTAACATCCTGTGTGTGGTAAAATGCTTTGTATGAATAATCAAAATTGTGTAGATGGACCTCAACTGTTTGTTTACTCCATGTATAATTTAGTTTACTTTTGTAAATGCTGCCCATCTTTTTGAATCTTGTGTAAAGTGGGGTAATAAGCTCTAGGTTTTCAACATGTTTTCTTTTTTCCTTAGAAATCATTAAATATTCTTAAAAATTCAAATACTAATGCTTTTAAGTCATAGGCAACCCATATTTCTAGAAGGGAAAATTTTATTCAACATAGTTACGAAGCAATTTAGCAAAAATATAGTAAAAACTTAGTCATATCCAATAATGAAGCTTAACTGAAATGGGGGGGAAAAGCCCCATTTTGTAGAAGCTATATAGTATATATTTTCACAGTGGCTTTTGACAATGCTCCATTGTACATTCCATGTCTTTATAAGCCTTTTCTTGGGTTTCTTTGCATTTAACATGGTACCAAATGCTTGGTTCACACCTTTTTTGTGTCTTGTTGTCAGTTACAAAGTCGGTTTCATCACAGATAAATTTCTGACTGGGGTGACCTCATAATTTCCGCATCCTGCTAAGTATTCCTGTTTAGCTCAAACCATTTCTCAATGACCCAAATTTCCTTAGCTTTAGCCCTTGCATATTGCTCTGTTTTTCTTTGGACCACTGTTATAAGGTTCCTCAGAAAGCTTCACAAGTCAAGACTAGATCGCCACTCCATGAATTGTGACTAATGGATCTATTATCAAAAATACAAAAACAAATTTTTAAAATTATTTCCACAAATAATTTTTTTGAAATTTCATTTAAAGCATTTTATGAGTTTAAAATTTTAAATTTCTTTGTCTTATCAATATTTTTTTTATTGCTTTTCACATTTTTTTAAATGTTGGGGGAATTAAGCCCCTGGATTTTTATAAATTAATTTAAACAAGCTAAATAATGAACCTCTCACAAATGCTCTCCTTTCAAAATAACATAGGAAAGTTTTATATTTATGTTAATAGTAAATCTATTTATGAACAATTTCAAATCTTTCACCCAAGGCCCACATTATTTTGCAACAACAAATGGCTTCTTCACTAGCAGAATATGGCCTACAAATATCAGTTTTTAACTCAAAAATGAGATACACAGATTGTTAAAACTGAAAAAGGTACTTACTTAGTATAGATATACTTGTAATTAGTGGGAAATTTGAAAATTTCAGCTTAAAAATAATCTTTCATCATCAAAACAAGGATGACCAACTGAGCAAAAGTTTTAAGAGAAAACATGTTTTAATGAAACAGGAAAATGCAGAAAAAAAATCACTCATACAAAGATGCAAAGTTATAATCAACGCCATAGGTTAGAAACCCAAGCAGTGTAAATTATTCCATGATTAATGATTATTTAGTTTCCTTCTTCATGTAGAGCTTAATGCCTCTGTTGCTTTGAAAAATAACGTTAAAAATTTCTCCAGTAAGTGTAGCGCATTGCCTCATGGGGCTAATTACCCCTCTTTACCCTATGTGCCAACTCTATGCTTTTTAATTCTTGTAATGTGATGTATATATTTACATTTTTATTTAAGCATGACTGCTGAAATGAAACTTCTAATTGAAAGAAAATGATATTTGAAAAAAAGCTCTAGTAGTAGATTACCTAGATACATAATATTGGTTGTACATAAATGTATATATAGTGGCTTTAACTAATCCTAGTTTTTTAATTTATTTTGTTACCCATAATTTTAAACCAAAGCATTTGACTTCAATTGAATTAGAAATTCATATAGAGAATAGTGCTTGTATTTTATTACATATCAAAAGAAAAAATGAAATACACCAATTGAAATTCTCTGATGACATTGACTTTTTATCTTATTCTTATTTGTTACAGATACTCCTTCTATTCAGAAGATTATTGCATCCTACGCTTATCTATTTAACCTAACTTCAAGGCTCTCTTGTAGAATAGTTTAATCATTAAATTTAATGGTTATATTACCTATTATTTCATAAGTTATTACATGTAATATGAACTGCTTACTTTTAATGCCATTTTAGATGTTGACATTTATTTTTATTAGTTTTTATAGAAATGCCTGAAAATTAAAGCAATATGTTTTAAACTTTTTTTTATTATAGTAGTTGAGATTGCTACACCTTTATCCCAATTATACTTACCTACTAATTTTTTAGGGACCTTTCTATTATTTTTATTGAAATATTTAGACTTATTACACATTAGAATATAATGCAATATCATAACTTATAAGAAATATATACTGCAAAAGAAGCTATTTAAAAAACCTCAATAGATCACATTTGATGTAACCCTACTTATATCTTCATTGTCATTTAAACATATAGGTTGTGAAATTTCACTTAAATCACTGGAAGCATTAAAATCAAACTTGGGCTAATTGTAAACACAAAAGCTGCTGAATTTGAATCATTAGTCTTGCCCATGGCAATATGTCTTTTTATGCAAACTAGATATGACCCACTGCATAGCATATGCCACAGACTTGCTCTTAGATAGCACAAAGAATGGTCGGTGGGGGGGGGGGACACAAACAGCTGCATGAAGAAATGAAAACAGCGCAGGGAGGATGCATTGTTGGTCTCGAGATTTACTCACTGCAGTTGTTGTTACCTGCCCCCCCCCCACCTTTTACTACCATTGCTTATTTGCATGCGGCTGGTTCTTGTTCTGGTGAATTATATATAGAGATAATTTGAAAGTTTTCCTATGATGATTTCATTTAAAAGCCTGAACAATTAAAAAAAAAGTCAAAGTCCAGGGTTATAATATTGAATCACATTTTTTTATTAAGTAGTGTAATTACTTTAGGATAACATGAATTACTTCTTATTATAATTGACCAAGTCATGACATATTAATTTTTCAGGGGGTGGAACCAAAAGTTTGGCTATGCACAGGGCCTTAAACATCAAACACAGAGTAGTTAGACGAGTGGACATTGGAAAAGCTCCCCTAGCAACATTTGATACTATTGATCTCGGTGATGAGGATGTTAACACAAGCTGTGGCCAGTCTACACATTGCTCCGGGGATAGTGCAGCCATTCAACAGGTCTTAAACTTTAACTCTACAAAAGTATTTTGTGCAGATGGGAGCTTAAAATCTGAAACCATAGGGGGAAACAATTCTAAAAAGTCCCTGTCCCTGGCAGGCGGGGAAGACAAAGGAGGAAAAGATGTCGAGGCTTCTCGGGACAAATCCAAAGGTGGGGGAGAGGAGGAAACCACAAGAGACAGAAATGAAAACAGTTTCATTCCCACAGATTCCACGTTAGTTGAAGCTGCCAAATGTGTGGTCAATCCACCTGAGACGAATCTGTTAAACCAGGATCTTACACCTGCTGCCAAATCTGGAGAGACTGAAGAAGATCATCAGAAACCTTCAGCAGTTCAAACTTTGAGTCGCCAGGGGACCATTGGCAGAGTCTCTATTCCAATTAAAAAACAAGACTCTGATTCATCTTCCAGTTCAGGGTCAGTTCATGAAAACACTCCAACATTCCACGTAGCACGCCCGTCTGTGGGACACTTGGATTCCTCAGACTTGGATGGTAACTTGTGTGACCTCGGCAGCGAAAGGGACTGTCAGTCCAATCTTGTGCCTGACAACATTGATCCAAGTCAAATATTATCGCCTTCGAAGCGCAAAGCTTATGAGCGCCGAATTGAACGACTGAGAGTAACTACATCACCCATTGCCCGCCCTCGTAGTCACACACCCATCAGTGTTGTCACACTTGATGAATATGCAACAATTAGTTCCCCTGAGGCCTCACCGGCTCCACCTTCTGCCATTCCTGACAAACTCAAGATAACACTTCCATGTGATGAGTTCACACTTAAACCAAAAACTCCAAAGCTACAAAGTGCACGACGTAAAGACTCTGATGAAACTTATTTTGAATTTGCTGAAGAAATTCTTTTCAGCCGCACCAAATCAGCATTGGTTGTCAATGAGGATGGGCAAATTCCAGTGTCACCTCGTAGGGTCCTGATCCCACCAACCATTACGCCGACCACTTCACCCAAGCTTTCAGCAGCTCCAAGACTGTCTGCCAGTTCACCCTATGAAGAATATTCTAATGCTCCTAAGCTTCTTTATATACAACAAAATGAAACGGCTCACAGCTTCTTTGGTGAAACAGTAGCTGAGACTGAAGAAGAAAATTGGGCCAGCTTCCCAGACAGCTCAGCACCTGTGTGCAGGAGTGAATCACCTTGTGCAGACAATAAAATTGATGAAAGCGATCCACTCATCTGTGATTCAAACACAACATTAGATCAGGATGGTGAAGAGTTGGATGAGCAACTTCAACCTGTTGGTGAAAATTTAGAGCTTGTTCCAGCAACCAGTTCTAAAACTACTCAAGATTTAACTGATAAACCCAGGGATTCGGATCATCTGTGTGCAAATGTAGATAATGTAGAAACTGATGAACATTCCCAGAGCACTGGGATTGTGATACTTGAATCTGATGAGATTCTTACCGTGGAAATAAATCTTTTGGAAAAAGGTTGTGAGAAACATATTGAAATAGATATTAAACCAAGTGGCAGTCTTTCTCCTGTTGATGTGGAGTCACTCTGTGTGTCTGGCAAACCATTGACATTAGGGATTATTAAAGCTGATTTGTGTTCTCATACAAGGACAACACATGTCAAAAATCAGAACTCCCCTTTAACCCTTGGACCTCAGGACATAGACTCAGGTAGTTCAGAAATCATAATACATCAAGAAAATGATTTTGTTCCTTATGATGATACGACAGATCTGTTTATAGAAGAGCCTCCTCTTCATGATACCATCAAGTGTCAGCCTTTGTCCCGTACAGCTGACTCTCAGCCACTTACCTCAGTATCATCAAGTTTGGCTCAAAGCTTGCCAACTGGTCCACAACACAAAGGCCAGGAAATTGTTCATGGTCATCTTTCCTTCAATAGTAAATCAGATTCTGCGGCTGGAAGGATTGTGACTGTTAGCAAAGTGCTGCAGGAGGAAGCTCCTCCCCTGTTACCAGAAAGACCATTGAGCATAAATCTTTTTGATAAAATAATACCCCCCTTGCCTCAACGTCCTCCTGGTTCAAACCTTTGTGAAGACAAATATCAATCCATTCAGAGAGTCCCCCCTCCAGTCCCAGAGCGTCCACCAAGCACAAATTTGTTTGAGGATAACGTTCAGGTATTAGAAAAAATTGCCCCACCTGTTCCTGAACGTCCTCCCAGCACAAATATCTGTGAAGAAACCTTAAAACCTTGTGAACAAGTTCCTCCACCTGTTCCTGAACGTCCTCCCAGCACAAATATCTGTGAAGAAACCTTAAAACCCTGTGAACAAGTTCCTCCACCTGTTCCTGAACGTCCTCCAAGCACAAATATCTGTGAAGAAATATTTAAACCTTGTGAACAAGTTCCTCCACCTGTTCCTGAACGTCCTCCCAGCACAAATATCTGTGAAGAAACCTTAAAACCTTGTGAACAAGTTCCTCCACCTGTTCCTGAACATCCTCCAAGCACAAATATCTGTGAAGAAATATTTAAACCTTGTGAACAAGTTCCTCCACCTGTTCCTGAACGTCCTCCCAGTGCTAAATTCTATGAAGATGCACCACAAACTTCTGATTCAGTTCTCCTAGTTTTGCAGCAAACTACCCCAAACACAAATCCATCAGAAGGTAAATTTCAAATTCTGGACAGGAAGCCACCACCCTTACCGAAGCGACCAACAAGCGGACATTTGTTTGAAGAAAATTCTGCCACAAACGTCCCTCCTCCGATCCCCCAGAGATCTCCCAGTTCAAATCCACTTGACACCAGGCTTGAGTCATCTGACAGAGTTCCGCCACCCTTACCGCCCCGGCCATCCAGCACCAACCCATTTGAATCTGGTTTCGGTGATCAAGATTTGGACCCATTTGACTTAGGATTGCAGCCTCCCAACATTTCTGCTGGAACCACTGGCCAGGCTGCTGGACTTAGTGACTTGTTCTTGTTGTTAGATTCACAGGATTCATCATCAGCATAGTTAACTGGATTCTGTCATTAGGTAAGATCCATGCATTCTTTTATCTAACCATTCCCTCAGATAAGTACATTTCATTTACACAACTTTGTCTCATACATGTCCAGATGTCTACATCATACATGTCCCAGATGTCTACATCATACATGTCCAGATGTCTACATCATACATGTCCCAGATGTCTACATCATACATGTCCCAGATGTCTACATAATACATGTCCCAGATGTCTACATAATACATGTCCCAGATGTCTACATCAGTTTCATTTATCTCATTTTTTCCCATAAGTCACAAATGTGGAGTTGTTGTTTTTCTAGAGGCCTTATACTACATACATTTTAAATATGTATATTCACCTTATATCTAGTTCATATATCCTAAATTTACTTAATTTGTATACATTCATTACCATAGAGTGGGTCGTGTTTATATGGGGCATGTGAAACTGTGTCATGTTTATATGGGGCATGTGAGACTGTGTCTTGTGAGAGACTGTGTCATGTTTATATGGGGCATGTGAGACTGTGTCCTGTGAGAGACTGTGTCATGTTTATATGGGGCATGTGAGACTGTGTCTTGTGAGAGACTGTGTCATGTTTATATGGGGCATGTGAGACTGTGTCATGTTTATATGGGGCATGTGAGACTGTGTCTTGTGAGAGACTGTGTCATGTTTATA
>MUZC01004414.1:691363-708920 GCA_002072015.1 Radix auricularia | reverse complement strand
GAGACTGTGTCATGTTTATAGGGGGCATGTGAGACTGTGTCATGTTTATAGGGGGCATGTGAGACTGTGTCTTGTGAGAGACTGTGTCATGTTTATAGGGGGCATGTGAGACTGTGTCATGTTTATATGGGGCATGTGAGACTCTGTCATGTTTATAGGGGGCATGTGAGACTGTGTCATGATTATATGGGGCATGTGAGACTGTGTCATGTTTATAGGGGGCATGTGAGACTCTGTCATGTTTATAGGGGGCATTTGAGACTGTGTCATGTTTATATGGGGCATGTAAGACTGTGTCATGTTAATAGGGGGCATGTGAGACTGTGTCATGATTATATGGGGCATGTGAGACTGTGTCATGTTTATAGGGGGCATGTGAGACTGTGTCTTGTGAGAGACTGTGTCATGTTAATATGTGTTATGAGAGAGTGTGTCATGTTTATATGTGTTATGAGAGAGTGTGTCATGTTTATATGTGTTATGAGAGAGTGTGTCATGTTTATAAGGGGCATGTGAGACTGTGTCATGTTTATATGGGGCATGTGAGACTGTGTCATGTTTTTAGGGGGCATGTGAGACTGTGTCATGTTTATATGGGGCATGTGAGACTGTGTCATGTTTATATGGGGCATGTGAGACTGTGTCATGTTTATATGGGTCATGTGAAACTGTGTCATGTTTATATGGGGCATGTGAGACTGTGTCATGTTTATATGGGGCATGTGAGACTGTGTCATGTTTATAGGGGGCATGTGAGACTGTGTCATGTTTATATGGGGCATGTGAGACTGTGTCTTGTTTATATGGGGCATGTGAGACTGTGTCATGTTTATAGGGGGCATGTGAGACTGTGTCATGTTTATATGGGGCATGTGAGACTGTGTCATGTTTATAGGGGGCATGTGAGACTGTGACTTGTGAGAGACTGTGTCATGTTTATATGGGGCATGTGAGACTGTGTCTTGTGAGAGACTGTGTCATGTTTATATGGGTCATGTGAGACTGTGTCATGTTTATATGGGGCATGTGAGACTGTGTCATGTTTATATGGGGCATGTGTGACTGTGTCATGTTTATATGTGTTATGAAGAGTGTGTCATGTTTATATGTGTTATGAGAGAGTGTGTCATGTTTATGTGTGTTATGAGAGAGTGTGACATGTTTATATGTGTTATGAGAGAGTGTGTAATGTTATATGTGTTATGAGAGACTATGTCATGTTTATATGTGTTATGAGAGACTGTGTCATGTCTATATGTGTTGTCTGTCTTGTTCTATCTACTACCCCACCCCCCACCCCGCATTTGACGTCAGATCTAGCGCTAACACGGCTGGTTAAATTGATTTCTGTTATTTGCTGTGGGAGATCGATGCTGTCTCAATTCTAGCGGGAAAGTGGTGTGATCCGCTACCCACAAACCATTCTATACCGTGATCTGCTACCCACAAACCATTCTATACCGTGATCCGCTACCCACAAACCATTCTATACCGTGATCCGCTACCCACAAACCATTCTATAACGTGATCCGCTACCCACAAACCATTCTATAACGTGATCCGCTACCCACAAACCATTCTATAACGTGATCTGCTACCCACAAACCATTCTATAACGTGATCTGCTACTCGCAAACCATTCCATACCGTGATCTGCTCACCACAAACCATTCCATACTGTGATCTTCTCACCACAAACCATTCCATACCGTGATCTGCTCACCACAAACCATTCCATACCGTGATCTGCTCACCACAAACCATTCCATACCGGGATCTGCTCACCACAAACCACTCCATACCGGGATCTGCTCACCACAAACCATTCTTTACCGTGATCTGCTACTCGCAAACCATTCCATACCGTGATCTGCTCACCACAAACCATTCCATACCGGGATCTGCTCACCACAAACCATTCTTTACCGTGATCTGCTACCCACAAACCATTCCATACCGTGATCTGCTCACCACAAACCATTCCATACCGTGATCTGCTACCCACAAACCATTCCATACCGTGATCTGCTCACCACAAACCATTCCATACCGTGATCTGCTCACCACAAACCATACTATACCGTGATCTGCTCACCACAAACCATTCTATAGCCTGATCTGCTCACCACAAACCATTCTATAGCCTGATCTGCTCACCACAAACCATTCTATAGCCTGGTCTGCTCACCACAAACCATTCTATAGTCTGGTCTGCTCACCACAAACCATTCTATAGCCAGATCTGCTCACCACAAACCATTCTATAGCCTGGTCTGCTCACCACAAACCATTCTATAGCCTGATCTGCTAACCACAAACCATTCTATAGCCTGGTCTGCTACCCATTTCATTAACAATTATTAATTCATGTTTATTAATTAGTTTTGTAAAAACATGTGCTTGACTTAATGGTCCGTCCACAAATAATGGCACTCTGATTTTTTTTTATTTCGGTTGCTTTTCACCCCCTCCCCGTTCGTCACATGTCGTCACAAGAACTTAGACCCCTTCTTCATTATGATGTCAAAAAGCTCCCCGCCCCCTGATAGCTGTATTTTCTATTTGACAATGAGCATGTTTCAAATCAATTTTTGTAATTAAAATATGTTAGTGTGGGGCTGCACTCTAATATTGAAACACACGTGAAGCCATGTTAAACGCCATTAAATAATGACTCGGTAACCATATATTTAAGTGGAACTTTTATTGAACATTGCGCCTTTTAATGTGACGTCAAATGTGTGACTCCCCTCCCGCCAGGCGCGTGACGTCATTCATGGACGGGCCCTAAAAGGGGGGGGACAAATTAGAAACCGCCCCGGGCGGCAAAAGTTCTAGCTACGCCACTGCCGCCAGTAATCCATTAAACTACCTTCATTAATCCATGTAACCACTCCCTTTAATCCCTGTAACCACTGCCAGTAATAAATCAAACCACTGCCAGTAATCCATCAAACCACTGCCAGTAATCCATCAAACCACTCTCAGTAATCCATCAAACCACTCTCAGTAATCCATCAAACCACTCTCAGTAATCTATCAAACCACTGCCAGTAATCCATCAAACCACTGCCAGTAATCCATCAAACCACTGCCAGTAATCCATCAAACCACTGCCAGTAATCCATCAAACCACTTCCAGTAATCCATATAAACCACTGCCAGTAATCCATATAAACCACTAGATATTATCAATCAGAACTTTCAGAAATTATCCATCTATATGACTATGGCACAAAGTATAATGAAGTAGTGATTACGGAAAATGACAACGAGAAAGTTTTGGGATAAATATGGAGAAGTTGTGGGCTAATGAAATGATGGATGGGATAATGCCACGTCAAATACGGGATGGTAATGTAACGAGGATGTAATATAACGGCTGTAATTCGTTTTACTGCTCAACAAAGCTCTATTTACTGAACGTATTGATGCACAGTCGATCCGGGAGGCAATGCAAAAAATCGCTTGTTTGATAATTTAATCAATATTGGTCGTCAATATTCTTTGGGTCACCCAGTGGAATGGCTACAACTTATTGGAAGCCCATCCTATTCTGCTTCTACTCAGTGACTTATTTTTATATACATTTTATATACAATTAACTTCACAGTCCATCCCATCTTTACAATTAACCCACACAGTCCATCCCATCTTTACAATTAACCCACACAGTCCACCCCATCTTTACAATTAACCCACACAGTCCATCCCATCTTTACAATTAACCCTCAGAGTCCACCCAACCTCACCACCTGGCCTATGACAGTCCACCCAACCTCACCATCTGGCCTATGACAGTCCACCCAACCTCACCATCTGGCCTATGACATTCCACCAATCGCCTAGTATCGATAGGATCACTAACGACATGACGTGTATTTGTTCAAACAATTAGATCGCGATCTCTGACATTTTAAGATAAATTGACCTTCTGAACACGTGGCGCTCCACCAGGATATTGTATTATGTCATTAGTCTTTTAGATTTAGTTATGGGCTTTCTCCTGCTTTGTAGCTAGATACGTTTATCATGAACTTTCTAGCTTTTCTCTAGAATTTTCCAAAATCGATGGTGATCTATGGTCAGCTTAGTTCTCAGCTTCAAATCTTTTATTGAAAACTATGACGATGATGAATCACGCGGTGCGTTACATTGCGACACCAAATTTAATTAATGTCATTTAATACCTCTTGTGAATTCTTTAAAAAATGTAGATACCTCCTTTACTACTTCTTCCTACACACCTACTTTACTAGTTCTTCCTACACACCTACTTTACTAGTTCTTCCTACACACCTACTTTACTAGTTCTTCCTACACACCTTCTTTACTAGTTCTTCCTACACACCTACTTTACTAGTTCTTCCTACACACCTACTTTACTTAGACTTTCACTACAATTTCAATAGTTCTTTACTAGTACTTTACTAGTCCTTCACACCTACTTTAATGCCACACAAATAACTTATTACACGCTTGTTAAATTGCAAGCCCAAAGCCAGGATAAAATATGATTTACAATAACTTTGTTTCCTGCCCAATTTCAGCGCAGTTGATATGATAAATGAAAATGTTATTCTAGTCTCTCTGCCAGGCGGAAATAGATGGCTGACATTAATTATACAAGCAGGCACAGTTTCAACACTTGACTTGTGGGAAAACTCCCGATATACATATATGTTTGTTAAAAATACCCCTGTCATTCTTTTTTGTTAATTGTGTCTTTTTATATCACTCTGTTAGCATGACATTGTGTGTGTGTCTGTGTGTGTGTGTGTGTGTGTGTGTGTGTGTGTGTGTGTGTGAAAGAGAGAGAGAGAGAAAGAAAGAGTGAGAGAGAGAAAGAGAGTGAGAGTGGGAGAAAGACCACACTGATGGTGTGTTACCGAAACGTTCTTAACAGGTTTTGTTTAAAATCACACAAACCGTTTGTGGATTTTTCATTTAATCTGAATGCCTCATCAAAGTCCTATTATGTTCATTGCCCGCCCCCCCCCCCTGTTTTGTGTGTGGGTGTGCGTGCGTCCGTCCGTCCGACCGTCCTCCAGTGTCGCGTGCGTTAATGTGACCTCAGCATTCAGCGTGTCACCGACGTCACGTAACTCACATCATTTAATCTCAGTGCCTCCTCGGTTCCTTGTGTCCCCTGTCTCGCATTTAGCGTTTAGAAACTCGACTATTTAACACTCTATATAACGTACAGACGTACACGGCAACAAAAGACCCTATGGAAACAACTTGTCCGTGAACACCCACGCACCACAAGCATTACCATAACAGAATATCTCCCCCTCCCGGCCTCCAGGAAGTCATTGTATTCAGACTATCAGCTGGCAGCGGTTTGCTACTCAGCAATGACTCACTCAATTCAGCATGGCATTTAATTTGAACTTAATTTCGTGAACCACCATTGTTTCAAGCAATCCCAACCGGTACAGATACTCTCGGTGTAAATAAAACAATGTGGTTCGGCTTGAGGATCCTATGTTTTCAATTCCATGCTGTTCATCTTGAGGTCCCAAAATGTTCCACTGGAGGGACCTATCTTTGCCATTCCATGCTGTTCAACTTTAGGGTTCTATGTTTTAATTTGACGGTTAGTGTGGTCAAACACACACACAGATCATGTGTTAGTTTGATGGTTAGTGTGGTCAAACACACACACACATACACACAGGTCATGTGTTAGTTTGATGGTTAGTGTGGTCAAATACACACAGACACACACAGGTCATGTGTTAGTTTGATTGTTAGTGTGGTCAAACACACACATACACACAGGTCATGTGTTAGTTTGATGGTTAGTGTGTTGTCAGAAACCGGGTATGGATTGGCACTACCGTATATACTCGCATATAAGCCGACCCCCTCATTTCAGTATTGTATTTTATAGTTCTAAATTCGGTTTTTATGCGAGCATATACGGTAGGTGCTCTTTGAGATAATATTATTTAAGGGTAGACCCTTTTCTGCGCCTTGTGCAACCAACAATTTTTTCTTCTCAGATTAAAAATATCAATCAAATTGTTATCAACCATTGTCTCAACATAAAATATTTTTTCTTTTATTATTAAATGAACCGTATTTATAATATAACTTACATTTATATTTGTAGATATAATAATGAAGGCATTTTATCTTTCGTTCATTATTATTTTGTATGAGTTCTAAACAAAAGAGTGGGGGTGTCTTTAATTTTTTTAAATATTTAAAGTACTCGTGTGTGTCATTTTCTTTTTAAACGAGAGGTATTTAGAGTTATAAAATTTGTAGTAAGGTGTACAAAGATGTCGATAGTTTGGGAAACACTGGCTAAAGCAAATTTTTTTAAAAAAACGCGAACATATAATATTATTATGTATATATTAATACTTTTCTTCAGTTTCTCTAATGTGCACAACTCATAAAGACATTTTTGAGACGTAACTGTAAGTTGAAATTTTGTTTCATTGGGGCTGAGGAGCAGTGTTATAAAATTGCTCTAGCCACATCCAAGAAGTGCTGGACACATTGCAGTGTCGCCGATGATGTCATGTGTGGGACAGACGACTGGTCAGATCGATAGCCCTTCGGTGCAGGTGGTATGGTGGTCGATGGACCGTCTCAGGAGACTTACTGGTTTTCTTCTTTATTTCCCCCAATGTGTTTAAAATGTCGAGCAGTTGGCGAGTCTGTGAACTTGTAGACTTTCCGCTATTCATTATTTATGGACTTATCAGATAGAGGAAATAACGGTGTGTCTAATCTCATTGGCTTGTCACTAAGAAACTTCGTTTCCATGGCAACTGATAGGAAACTATCGATTGGCGATGATGAAAATTTCGGACAATAAAAACTCCCAAGACAGAAAACTTCCCGAAAACAGCCTCACTCCCTCAGATACAGGAGTTTATCATTGTGTGAAGGAGTATATCGTTGTGTGGAGGAGTATATCGTTGTGTGGAGGAGTATATCGTTGTGTGGAGGAGTATATTGTTGTGTAGACTGTGGAGTATATCGTTGTGTGGACTGTGGAGTATATCGTTGTGTGGACTATGGAGTATATCGTTGGGTGGACTATGGAGTATATCGTTGTGTGGACTGTGGAGTATATCGTTGTGTGGAGGAGTATATCGTGTGGATAGTGGAATATATCATTGTATCTCCAAGTCTGGAAGAATTGATATATGTATTGGTATAAGTGACCTTTGCAGGGTTATGCATGGTATCTGATAGGAGTTTGTCTGGGTTTCTCACAGGGGTATGCATGATATCTGACAGGAGTTGTCTGGGTTTCAACAGGGGTATGCATGATATCTGATAGGAGTATGTCTGGGTTTCGACAGGGGTATGCATGATATCTGACAGGAGTATGTCTGGGTTTCTCACAGGGGTATGCATGATATCTGACAGGAGTATGTCTGGGTTTCTCACAGGGGTATGCATGATATCTGATAGGAGTATGTCTGGGTTTCTCACAGGGGTATGCATGATATCTGACAGGAGTATGTCTGGGTTTCGACAAGGGTATGCATGATATCTGACAGGAGTATGTCTGGGTTTCGACTGGGGTATATCGTGTTACACGACTCACGGGACATATATTATTCAACATTCAACACACCATAGTCTACTACTTCATTCATTGGTGCTGACACGACTAGAACATTCGCCAACCCAACCTTGGGGTTAGCAGGATTAGGGTTGTGTTAACGTTAACAGGATTAATGTTGGGTTAACTTTAACAGGATTAGGGTTGGGTTAACGTCAACAGGATTAAGGTTGGGTTAATATTGGCAGAGTTGGGGTTAATATTTGCAGGATTTAGGTTGTGTCAAAGTTTATTAGCACATTCCTGAACTGAATGTCTGTAGCATGTTCGTGTTGTCATCATGTAGCGCCAGTCTTCTCAGTAGTTCCTTGTAAAGTGTGGGCTTGAAATCGATGGTTATCGCTCCTAAATCTTAACGTTCGCCAAGTTTACCCTACAACTCACTAAACACATCTTAACATTTACAACTATGGGTCCCCCCAAAAAATCTAAACATTCGCTATTCTCACCAAAAGGCAAAGAAGTCGTGCACAACCACACACGCAAACACCAAAAGCTAACACTTTCATTAACAAAAATGACATCGAACGAACTAAATACATCTAAGCACAACATGCACACAAAAATAACCACACATTCACGCAGCTCACACCAAAAGACTTAACACAAGCGTACCCTCAAGTACACTAATTGAAACTTCGCCGTGTGGTAGTGGTCAGAGCGGTAAGAGCAAGAGCTATTGTCCCGCCAATAAAGGACCATCACCGTGTCGGCTCAATCAGTTAATGAGTTGTTAGTTCAGTGATCGATGAGTCGATAGCCGGGTCAGTGGCGATAGCATATCGGCTGAGAGCATTAGCTTTAGACAGGCAGGGTGTACAGTCATCAAGACAGAGTAGTGAAGTCATCAGGACAGAGGTGTGAAGTCATCAAGACAGAGGTGTGAAGTCATCAAGACAGGGATGTACAGTCATCAAGACAGAGGTGTGAAGTCATCACGGCAGAGGTGTGAAGTCATCAAGACAGAGGTGTGAAGTCATCAAGACAGATGTGTGAAGTCATCAAGACAGATGTGTGAAGTCATCAAGACAGAGGTGTACAGTCATCAAGACAGAGGTGTGAAGTCATCAAGACAGGGGTGTGAAGTCATCAAGACAGAGGTGTACAGTCATCAAGACAGAGGTGTGAAGTCATCAAGACAGAAGTGTGAAGTCATCAAGACAGAGGTGTACAGTCATCAAGACAGAGGTGTACAGTCATCAAGACAGAGGTGTACAGTCATCAAGACAGGGGTGTACAGTCATCAAGACAGAGGTGTACAGTCATCAAGACAGAGGTGTGAAGTCATCAAGACAGAGGTGTGAAGTCATCAAGACAGAGGTGTACAGTCATCAAGACAGAGGTGTACAGTCATCAAGACAGAGGTGTGAAGTCATCAAGACAGAGGTGTACATTCATCAAGACAGAGGTGTGAAGTCATCAAGACAGAGGTGTACATTCATCAAGACAGAGGTGTACAGTCATCAAGACAGAGGTGTACAGTCATCAAGACAGAGGTGTACAGTCATCAAGACAGAGGTGTACAGTCATCAAGACAGAGGTGTACAGTCATCAAGACAGAGGTGTACAGTCATCAAGACAGGGGTGTTCATGTGTTTGGGTCGAATGTTAGAGCTATGTCTGACGGACAATGTTTTATACTGGGATGCTATTGGACCCAGTATTCTGAATGATTGATAGGTTGGGGGCGGGGGGGGGGGTGGTTGCATGAAACCACCGACTTACACTATGCTTATTTATACTTCGTTCAATTGTCTTTAATCTTAAATGTGAACATCTTTCGAAAAGTTCGATTGAAAGGTCTACTGATTTATCAAATGGATCGATTTACTGAAATACAGTGGAACATTGATCATCTGGTTCGTTTAATAAGCGAAGCTCAAGTCTTTTTCTCTACGTTATGGTAAACATTACGCCAGGGGTGTGATCGAAACCTTTTTTTTTTTAAAATAAATAAATAACATTTTTCAGCGCCTTCCAAAGTCCCTGGTAACTAGAGTAACTAGATAACTAGAGTAAAACATGTAATTATTTGTAATGTGAAAAGCTTTCCCTGAAATACAAATGGTCCTCAGATTATACTACAGACGTGCCATTCGTCTTTGAACAGTTACTGCACACGTTTACAGCTGACTGTAATGTACCATTGTCTTTTAGTGTCCGGACATAATTCTTTAGTGAAACATGGGCGTGGAAATAGGTTACTTGTAGAAAAAATAGATATCTTTTTCTTGTTATCTTATACGGCTGTCAGTGGCGTAGCTTGGGATTTAGGAGCCTCTTTGGGTGCACCATCATTTTGACCGTTAGCGCAATATATAAAATTTAATGTTAACAAACCTTTTCAGACACTCCTTTGGGGCCCCCTTCAAGTGGGGGGTAGGGGGATTTTCAAATTTTGACCCCCTCCCCTAGTTACGCCACTGACGACTGTATATCTTTCTTTTAATTGCAATTTCAAAACCCAAATTTACCATCCAGCCAATTCTTCTCACACACCTGTCTTTCCTACTCGCGCATCGACAGATTTTCTCTCAGACTATCAATAATGTTGTTACCTAGTCCATCCCCCGCACATTTTCTCTTCGTCTTTTTCCCCCTTTACTTCCGCCCACACAAGAAAAGAGTTTTTACGCTAAGAACCATAACTCAGTTTATTCTTGGGACAAGTGAAATCAGCCGCAGTCACGCTCCCTGGCATGTGAATTCAGACTCCTAGGGATGTGCCCATTTCTGAGACTCCCAGAAAAATGACTGTATAATGCCTTAGACTAAATAGAATTTGACTCACTGTTAGAGACTCCCAGAAATATGACTGTATAATGCCTTAGACTAAATAGAATTTGACTCACTGTTAGAGACTCCCAGAACTATTCTGATAGAGATTTACAAAGAAAAAAGTCTGTTAGAAACCAGGGGCTTCAGATTTACAAAGAAGGATGAGTGAGTCCAAGGTAATGTCTAAGAACTATTGCGACATAGGTGTGCTGTGTCCAAAGGAAAGGTTTATTGTGCTACATCCGTTATGTTAAAGGGTGTTGTGATATGTTCAATGGAACTGGATATTTTTCTACAAGACAAAAGAGAAGTGTGACTTGTAATCTATAGAAAACGTTGATAGCATTGCCCTCTGCATTATAAGACAAACATGAATCTAATGTATCCAGACGCTAGTTGTTTGATGATGTACAGGGGCTAAGGGTGTTCCTGTGTCCGCCCGGCTCCGAATGGGTACCTATCACTAGTTAGGGAAACAAAGGCGGCTTGGTAATGCGTGGAACACTTGAAGCCGTGGTCACTTGCCGACAGACCAGCACGGCTTGTAGACGCAACAATCTTCTGTTATATAGATAAGAGCATGTAAGACAAACTGGTCAACACAAAATACTATTTAAACTGCCGCGTAAAGCACATGGCGGGTTGAGCCATGCGTGCATTTAGAAGATGACATGACCTCATCACTGTTTGTATTCTCTGTTAACCCAACACTAAATCATCTTTAAAACATATGTAATCTCAGTAAACCAGGGGGCGGCGAACTTTTTTTTGCCCTTTACCCCCAAAAAAATCAATTTGATGTTGACGCGAGGTCCTGGCCACACGCTTCGAGGGGAGGGGGGTAGGAGAGCGCCTAAGCCCCCTCCCGCAGCCCAACCGAAAATGAATCCGGGTGTCTAAGAATGAATCAAAAGGGGTATGCGTAGTTATTTTAACTCAAAACTACTGTCACATGATAGTAATTAATATATTATTAATAGAAAGAGATCACGTGACGAATGAATGCTAGAGGGCGCCAGAGGTAGTGAATTGAGCAAGAAGTGTGCATGGAGTCAGCATGGCTCTCCACTGATGTTATTTATGTACAAAGTGTAATTATTATTAGTGTTAAATTAAAGTTTAATAGTTGATAAAAGACTTATGTGTGTTCATAGAGTCTGTCAGTGATATACGCCTACAAGCGTGAGTTCTCTCGAGAAGATCAAGTTTCGCTCTGGAATAATATACAGTGAAACCCCTACATACGAAAGCTTCTGGTTACGAAAAATTCAGGGTACGAAAGGTTTTTCGAAGATTTTTATGCCACAGAACACGACAAAAAATCAGGTTACGAAAATTTTTAATTTTACGAGATCTCAACTCGTCGCCGAGAGTAATTTTAAAAAGCGCGCGCCGCCAGACTTTGAACTTGGGTAGACTCTCTCACAGCCTCCCGCTCACCCATTGGTTATCTCCCTACTCAGACGCTAGCTGACGCAATAAGATCCTGCTTTCCTATTGGTCGGCAACTATCCCGCCTTGCTTACGCACGGGCGTTCATCTCTCTCTCTCTCTCTCTTTTCGTTCCGACTGTGGTATCGTTTTTTTTTCAGGGTATCAATTCTTAATTTAGGTGTGTACGTACAGGTAGCAATACACCTTCACTGATCCAAAAGCTTTTACAGTTGTACCGTAACTTTTATACGGTAGTAAAGAAAACGGACCATTTTCTTAGGGCTTGGAGGGGATAACTAGGCTATAACTACATTATTGAATAATTTCATGGTGGTTTCTGGAATGGATTAGGGTGTTTTTAACAGTTGAGTTAATTATTGAATGATAGAAATGGCTGCATTGTATGTTTATTACTACTGTTTAGCGTGTTTATTAAAAAAAGGTGACTTTTGGTAAGGCCTGGAACGGATTAGGCTATTTACATGTAAAACGCGACCCAGGATACGAAAAAATCAGGATACGAAACCGCATCCTGAACTGATTAATTTCGTATCCTGGGGCACCACTGTACTAGTAATAAGTAATAAGTCACACTTAATATCATACATTAAGAGTTTAAGAGACAAAACGTTACATTTGGTGTAAGAAGTTACATCTGGTGTAAGACGTGACAACTACACGGGGGTGCATATTTTAGGGGAAATTTATTTGATACAATTATAAAATCTCGAATATAGTGGTTTTAACGGTTATATGGCGGCTGGATAGCGAAGTCAATAGTGCGCTCGCCTCACAAGCTGAGGGGCGTGGGATCTAGCCCACGTTTTAAGGCCGCAATAAAATGTTAATGAATGGCTATTGATAAAAAGTCCTCCGCTGACCTTGAGAGGATATGGGCGCTGCCAAGGTATACCAAGCCCCGAGAAAGTTTTTATGGAAACATTCTAATCCCCTACCACTACGGGGTTATGGGACACCAAAAATACGGTTATAGCCTTACGGCTAGGGGCATTCAAGTATATTGATAAGTTAGACATAATGCGATAAAGTCGAGAAAACACAGTTACTTGAAAAAAACTAACTTTGATCATAATTATAAAGTTGATGTTTATTGATATCATCTATTAATATTATAAAACACGGGGGTTTTCTTCTTTAAATCTATTTACTGTTCAGTTCAGTGAGAAAAGATGTTGATTCATTTTAACAAAATTACATCGAGAATGAGGCCTTTGACGTCAGGCCAAGTTTGATGCTATCTTCAGGGTCCAATCGATATCACTGGTTTGTTTTATGTTCACTATAGTGGAAAATCCTTGTTGACAAAGATACAATGTTGCAAAAGGCAGCGGCGTTTTGACGACCTCCTCATGTGCAATTATGAAAGCCTTTGCAGCATTTGACATCCAAAAATATGTCTGACTTCTTTGTTTACAAATTCAATGCATGCCGCAGTGGTTTGAAGTTCAAGAAGTGCCTCTGCCAACCCTCAACCAACCCTCTGCCAACCTTTGTGGCTCATCTGGGACATCCTCAACGTCACATGGAATCAATAACTGGACAGTAAACAGTGAACCGCTCTTTAAGCTTGATAACAATATTCTTGGTGTGCTCAAACGTTATATTTCCACTATATTCCAAGTACAAGGCCAACTTTGACAAGGCCGCTTACTTGTTTCATTCTGTTGTTTTTTTATATTTTAATATGCAAGCTTTAATTGAAATGCTGCAATTGTTTTCTCTGGCAAAGATTATAATTATACTGAATGTTTTCCTGGGAATGTTTCGTTCAACACATTCACAGGCTCAAAAATATCCGCTAAGCATGCGAGATGTTCAACCCAATACTAGTTCGTAAACTTCTCTGCTAGAGAATGCCTTTGAAAAACCAGTAATGTTTGAAATTCCGCTTTCAGAGCCCACTCTCTGTTCAGAACCGTACCTTCAGGGCCGGCCTTAGGCATAGACGAACTAGAGAGCCGTCTAGAACCTCCAGGGCCGGCCTTAGGCATAGACGAACTAGAGAGCCGTCTAGTACCTTCGATTAGAGGGGCCTCGCACAGTAATCTTTCCATATTTATGTTTTATTTTTCAATTACATTTTGGGCCACAAAATTCACTGGGCCTCCAATTTTCTGAGGCTAGCCCTGGGTACCTAGATTTGTTAAAGTAAGTATGTAGGCCTATATTCAGCCTCACCATCCTTACATAATCACAAAACACTTAACGTTTGAGTTGTATGTTCTTTAATGAAATTTACAATCTGGGAAACATCCTGCATGCCGACCTCCAATTCAGGTTCCAAATATTTCACAAGCAGAGCTTGACGATGTATCATACATAGATTGGTTAATTTCAACTTAGGAATTCCTCGCTCATGCGAAAGCCAAAAAACTACATACACGACCCAGCAAAACTATCTTATCATTTTAAATTAACCTTATCTAAGTATTCATTAAATTTATTGAATACATGGCCATTTGAGAGGAGCACAAAACAAGATTTCATCTTCAATTATTTGAAAAACTTTGTATCACACATATACCATAAGCTGCCGTGGCTAATGACATCAGTGGTCACTAACAGCAAATAATTTAATCACATTTATAGAATGCGTTTTACTGAAAGGAATCGGTTCAGTCATCATCTTTTCTGTACATGACGGGTTTTGAATATATCAAGTATTTAGTTAATTTTTTATAATATGGCTTATTTTATGTGTCCCCAATGAGTCTGCATTACCCCCCTCCCTCGGAATTCGTTTTTTTTACCCCAAACTCCTGTTCGCCGACCCATGCAGTGAAGGTTTCGAGAACAATAACTGCGCTTGGGTTGTGTAAAACAGTTCTTTTCACTGATTACTTCCCTTTTTTTTAAACCCATGATCCATGGATTGTCCACCAAAACCGTTTGGTATCTATCTATTCAATACTAATAAAAGGTAAACCCTGACTGACTGACACATCACTAATTCACTGACTGACACATCACTAATTCACTGACTGACACATCACTAATTCTCCGACTCCCCGTGTAGATAGAAGCATGAAACCTTGGAAGGTTTCAGTCTCACGACGATAATTGGCGAAAAAGTATCTAGAGATTCCCACTCATGGGGGTGGGGACAAATGTAGGTTATTTTTCCTAATATGAGCTGTGTAAAAACTGACATCACTAATTCTCCATTTCCAGTGTTGGCAGAAGCATGAAACTTTGGGAATATATGAGTACACTCCCGCGATGGTAACACGATACAAAAAATACTTAATTATCACTTACTTTATTTAGGCCGGGGGCCCAAATGTAGTTTTTACTCTTATATTACAAACTGTTTTACTTTTAAGCCAACTCGTACTAATGTATCTTAGAATTAGAACGAACATGTACACAACTACTCGTTCACAATTGATGGCGAGTGTGTGTGGGTCTTTATAACAGTCGAGGGATGTGTACAATAACATGGTGATGTGTATGGCCACTTGGAGATGTGTACAACTTGGAGATGTGTACAATAACATGGGGACGTGTACAACTTGGAGATGTGTTTAACAACTTGGAGATGTGTACAATAACTTGGGGATGTGTACAATAACATGGAGATGTGTACAACAACTTGGAGATGTGTACAACAACTTGGAGATGTGTATGGCCACTTGCAGATGTGCACAATAACATGGGGATGTGTACAACAACTGAGTGATGTGTACAATAACATGGGGATGTGTATGACCACTTGGAGATGTGTACAACACCTTGGAGATGTGTACAAAAACTTAGAGATGTGTACAACAACTTGGAGATGTGTACATTAACATGGAGATGTGTATGACCACTTGGAGATGTGTGCAACAACTGAGGGATGTGTACCACAGCTGAGGGATGTGTACTGCTGGTGGTTCACAATTGATGACGTGACACACGTTTGTGTTACAAGTGTACCACAGCTGAGGGATGTGTACTGCTGGTGGCTCACAATTGATGACGTGACACACGTTGGTTCACAATTGATGACGTGACACACGTTTGTGTTACAAGTGTACCACAGCTGAGGGATGTGTACTGCTAGTGACACACGTTTGTGTTACAAGTGTACCACAGCTGAGGGATGTGTACTGCTAGTGACACACGTTTGTGTTACAAATGTGTGAGCAAATAGATGCCCGCGTGGCTCCCCTCTTGACTGCCCCAATATCCAATAAATATTCCTGTCAAGTCCACTGATAAAAAAAAAAGTTCTCTAGTAAAAAAATAAGAAGATTATTTTAATGTTATAGAACCCTCAGGGGTTCTCTAGTCAAAAATAAAATGATATCATTTCATACAACTCTGAGGAGTTCTCTGACTAAAATATGATACTTATTAACTTATTATTTAAAACTCTGAAGCTACTCGTCTAAAGAACAGAATTGCTTTGTGCAATTATTATCACTAGATTCCTGCGGCGTAGATAGTGCAAAGAAGGGGGGGGGTGAAAAGGCACAAACTACATCACGATGAAATTAGAACCACGCGAATGAACCTCGGATGTGGAGATAACTGCGACGCATTGTTGATCTGGAAACATGTGCACTGTGGTTCGCCACTTGCCACCCGCACTACCCTAGTTTGCCAACCATAAACTAATTGGCATAACCTGACAAAGGTCATTCGTCAAGCTTATTTCCACTCGTCTTGTGCTTAATATGGTGATCGAAAAGAAAGTGGGAAATGAGCGGGCACAAACACAAACATTTTTAAAAAATTTAAAAAGTAATCCGGGATCGAAGAGAACAATGGAAAGGCAATGTGGCTCAGCCGACTGTAGGAGCGACTGCATCACAGTTGCGCATGCCTGGAGAGCGAGGGAGGGCGACTAAAGTAATCATTTTATGAAAGTAATTGTTAAAGAAAGTTTATGAAGTTATTTGCAAATTTAAAAATTTAAAAAGTAATGTTTTAGCTGGGGATTGAACCTGCGACCTTCACTTGTTAGGCTAATGTTATAACCATTACACTACGAAATACATATTATTTTGTTGTTCTGAAAGAACACAGTAATTGACTTCAATTCAACGAAATGTTGAATGTTTACTACCTTTTCTTGAAATCTGATTGGTCGGTGGGGTCAGAGGTCAGACAGCTTGCTACTTCTTGTCCGGCATGGTTGGACGATGTAGAGAATTAAATATATATAGATTAGTTATTTTAATTGTTTAGTCTTTGGTATATCTAAGACAAAGATTTGTGTGTGTCGAGCTTTACAAGCTATGTACATGTTCAGTGGCCAGCGTTAGCTTAAGAAATAAATAAAAAATTCCGTCAGGAGGTTTGTCAATAATCTTTTTAAAATGGAAATGTTGTTTTCGCTATGATGTTATTTTAAAATTGACTTGTCTTTCGAACCCGGCTTTGAACGTTTTCATCCGTCAGACATTCGAGTAATTGTTCTCTTCTACATCGTACACATTTACACGTGGCTACAATACATCTCCTTGTAGTAGACCTATACTTACCGCAGCCATATTTACAGTCAAAAAACACGTCTATTCAATTCTTATTGAAAGTTATACATCTTAAAAATGTCAACCCAAAGCTCAAACATTAAAGATTACATTCAATATTAAAAGAGAAATTCAGGGTAAATCAAGACATTCAGGATAAAACAAGGCATTCAGGATAAAACAAGGCATTCAGGATAAAACAAGGCATTCAGGATAAAACAAGGCATTCAGGATAAAACAAGGCTGAAGAGTTGTTTCTGGTTGATTAAAA
>MUZC01004414.1:664768-691169 GCA_002072015.1 Radix auricularia | reverse complement strand
CAATGTATTCAGAATAAATCAATGTATTCAGAATAAATCAATGTATTCAGAATAAATCAATGTATTCAGAATAAATCAATGTATTCAGAATAAATCAATGTATTCAGAATAAATCAATGTATTCAGAATAAATCAATGTATTCAGAATAAAACAAGACATTCACAATAAAACAAGGCATTCAGAATAAAACAATGTATTCAGAATAAATCAATGTATTCAGAATAAAACCAGGCATTCAGAATAAAACAAGGAATTCAGAATAAAACAAGGCATTCAGGATAAAACAAGGCATTCAGAATAAAACAAGGCATTCAGGATAAAACAAGGCATTCAGGATAAAACAAGGCATTCAGGATAAATCAAGGCATTCAGGATAAAACAAGGCATTCAGTATAAAACAAGGCATTCAGGATAAAACAAGGCATTCAGGATAAAACAATGCATTCAGAATAAATCAATGCATTCAGAATAAATCAATGTATTCAGAATAAATCAATGTATTCAGAATAAATCAATGTATTCAGAATAAAACAAGACATTCACAATAAAACAAGGCATTCAGAATAAATCAATGCATTCAGAATAAATCAATACATTCAGAATAAATCAATGCATTCAGAATAAATCAATGCATTCAGAATAAATCAATGCATTCAGAATAAATCAATGTATTCAGAATAAATCAATGTATTCAGAATAAATCAATGTATTCAGAATAAAACAAGACATTCAAAATAAAACTAGGCATTCAGAATAAAACAATGTATTCAGAATAAATCAATGTATTCAGAATAAATCAATGTATTCAGAATAAATCAATGTATTCAGAATAAATCAATGTATTCAGAATAAAACAAGGCATTCACAATAAAACAAGGCATTCAGAATAAAACAATGTATTCAGAATAAATCAATGTATTCAGAATAAATCAATGTATTCAGAATTAATCAATGTATTCAGAATAAATCAATGTATTCAGAATAAAACAAGACATTCACAATAAAACTAGGCATTCAGAATAAAACAAGGCTATCAAAATGAAACAAGGCATTCAGTATAAAGAAGATTCTGTAATTTTCTTAGGAAGAGTGTAGTGATTGGGTCAAATCAAGCTTTACAGGAGCATTTACAGATATTAATAGCATGTTTTGTTATATGTGGAGGATTGAGATCTTTACCTCGCTGGACACACTTACTTTACTTACAACCCTTCAAGGAAAAACATGTAGGTCTTAAACATCTAACATATAACAACTTTATCAACATTTAAATTTAACATACTTTTATCAATACTGAAAATTCATCTCTATCAATATAGAGTTTAATCAACATCTTACACATTTCTATCAACATCTTACACATCTCTATCAACATCTCATATACATCTCTATCAACATCTAGCACACATCTCTATCAACATCTAGCACACATCTCTATCAACATCTAACATACATCTCTATCAACATCTAGCATACATCTCTATCAACATCTAGCACACATTATCAACATCTCCTATACATCTCTATCAACATCTAGCATACATCTCTATCAACACCTAGCACACATCTCTATCAACATCTAGCACACATCTCTATTAACATCTAGCACACATCTCTATCAACATCTAGCATACATCTCTATCAACATCTCATATACATCTCTATTGACATCTAGCATACATCTCTATCAACATCTAGCATACATCTTTATCAACATCTAGCACACATTATCAACATCTCCTATACATCTCTATCAACCTCTAGCATACATTTCTATCAACATCTAACATACATCTCTATCAACATCTGGCATACATTTCTATCAACATCTAACATACATCTCTATCAACATCTAACATACATCTCTATCAACATCTTGCATACATCTCTATCAACATCTTGCATACATCTCTATCAACATCTAGCATACATCTCTATCAACATCTAGCATACATCTCTATCAACATCTAGCATACATCTCTATCAACATTTAACTTACAGCTCGATCAACATCTAACATACGTCTCTATCAACATCTAACATACATCTCTATCAACATCTAACATACATCTTTATCAACATCTAGCATACATCTCTATCAACATCTAACATACAACTCTATCAACATACAACAAACAGCTCCACCAACATCTAACATAGGTGGAACTCCTAGCTAGCGTTGACCCAAACATTAAAGTTGGTATACATCGGCCGCTCAATGCAGTTGTAAGTGAGCGATTGAAAGGGGGGATGGGGAAGGAGAGAATTGGGCACGGGGCCTGTTGTCATGGTGATAACGGAGGGGAAGTACGGTTTCGGATCGATACATTGATTTCTCTCAGAGACGTCAGTGTGTGGGAAAGCGCCAAGAAATCGTCGGATGGAAATATTGGACGATGGAGCACACTGGCCGATACCACTGAATAGCGGGGATGTGTGTGCTCCTACATCTGTGCGTGGTGGTGGGTGTCTAGATCAGGGACATCATTTCATCATCGATAACTTGCGTCAACATCATTCCAATGACTGTGTACTTCTTAAGTGTGTTTAGCTTGGTCCCAGAAAGACAGAGCGGGATAGCAATTAAAATAATTTCCTTTTCGTCGTCAGTCAGTTGTTTGTACATGCTCTGATGCATCGAAGAACTCACAAGTTCTGACAAGGGAAACTCAATTCTTGAGCCGACCCGACCGGATATTTTCCTTCATGAGATTGGCTGCTACATGAGAATTGCCTTGTTTGCCAATTGAGTATGTAGCCGTCGCCTCTGCCGTGCGTGTAACGCTGCATCCAAACCTCATTATGATGAGATCGTGTCTTCATCTGTTTGGGCACGCCATGTAACGCCGATCTACTTCCGGTGATACCTTTTTGAGAGTAAGTATTTTTAAAACGATCTGTGCCCTAACCAATGACATGAAATCCGCTGTTAAGTCTTGGAGATAAGAGGGAACATCTATATTTTGAACGGCTATTACTATTAGATGGGAGTTTCAGCTGTTTCCCCCTTCCATGCCACATATATTGTGAGCCGCTGGTTCAAGCTGCTTGATCATGTCATGTGCTGCTGCTCTATAGTAATCTAAGTGCTGCACTATAGATAATATATTTGAATGTACTGAAAATGAATTCAGTATACTCTGGGTTTCGGTAACATCGACATACACTTACACTCCTGCAGATATTTCAATCCAATGGTTTGCAGCTCTGTAATTTGTAATCGTTCTGTTACGAGATTCAATACAAATCTGTTCATGCCGCTGGAAATGTTTGTAACTAGAATTGCGTCCCACATTACTATTATTATTATTATTATGAAAATGTATCTAGGAAATTATTTAAAAGTCTGTTCCTTTGCCTTTTTTCGCGTGATAATCACATCCATCTTTTGTGACGTCATACTGTGACAAATGAATGCTCTTGACATGGGACCTAGTGTTGATAGCCAATTTACTCTAACATCAGTGACGTCACTTGACATGGGACCTAGTGTTGATAGCCAATTTACTCTAACATCAGTGACGTCACTTGACATGGGACCTAGTGTTGATAGCCAATTTACTCTAACATCAGTGACGTAACTTGACATGGGACCTAGTGTTGATGACTAATTTACTGTAACATCAGTGACGTAACTTGACATGGGACCTAGTGTTGATGACTAATTTACTGTAACATCAGTGACGTCACTTGACATGGGACCTAGTGTTGATAACCAATTTACTCTAACATCAGTGACGTCACATGACATGGGACCTAGTGTTGATAACCAGTTTACTCCAACATCAGTGACGTCATTTGACATGTGACCTTGTGTTGATAGCCAATTTACTCTAACATCAGTGACGTAACTTGACATGGGACCTAGTATTGATAACCAATTTACTCAAACATCAGTGACGTCACTTGACATGGGACCTTGTGTTGATAACCAATTTACTCAAACATCAGTGACGTCACTTGACATGGGACCTAGTGTTGATAACCAATTTACTCTAACATCAGTGACGTCACTTGACATGGGACCTTGTGTTGATAACCAATTTACTCTAACACGTGATGTGGTTGTCTACCCAAGTGATTGATGAAGATCGTGTCTTAAATCGACAACGTGCACATTTAAATTTAAACGCTTAAAACACTTGTATGAAGTACAAGTTAACATAGACTTAATCAAATTGAAAATAATAATTAAACATTTCTTGAACGTAAAGCTGCGCGTAAGAGTATTGTCGCCAAAAAATAAAGAAACTTATTTAACTCATCAAATATGCATCTATTCAGAATGACATTGATGTCAGTCGATCACATTTTGTGTTCACATTTATTTCTTTACAGCTTCTCATGACATTTTCATTCACTGGATTTTGTTTAGAACGTCAAAGACTTTCCTTCTATAGAGCCAAGCGCCCAACTCTGTGCTAATGCCACGTTACTTTCCATTGAACCGTTTGTTGTGTAGGATGTGTTAACTTTGGGTCTGCTTCATGCCATGGGAGGAGTGGGGTGTAATGTATAGACGTTCTTGACAGCAGTACGATTGGATGAAGTTTTGTCAATACTAACAAATCCTTTATATTAACTTCACCGTCGTCTCCTCGTCTGTCCCTACGGCGGCAAAAACAAACGTCAAAAATTACCAACATTCCGTCATGCTATCGAGCTGAAATTTTGCAAATAGACTCTTGTCACCTAGCAATGCATTGTATCAAAATTTCAGATCGATCGAATGTACCGTAATTAAATTTATGCACTTTTAGTTTATTTCTACATAAATGTATAATACCCGTCTGTTGTTGTTGACATCCACGAGTTTGCTGAGTTCTCTGAGACACTCGGTTACCACACACCACACCCCCGCCCGTCCCAATTTTAGAGCATTTGGGAGTTAAGTCACTTTCAGTCTGTAAAAGTTTGTTTTGAATGTAATCAATACTTTTAGTTCTGTCTCATTTATAAAGGATTTATAGTCAAAAACATAGTTTTTACGGGTTGTTTAATTTATAATGAAATTATAATACTGAGATATTTTCAAGTATTATTTTAATACTTGAGGCACCCTTTAAAAAACCTACCAATGATAAAGAGACGAATGAAAACAACGAAAAAGTGTTTCATCGTTTTTTTAATAATTTAATTCACTACGCACACAAGATGTCGAACCTTTTTTTTACTTAGCGTTTAGGGCAGCATTTTCAACTCACCGCCGAGATTTTTTGGGGGGGAAAAGCGTGGCTAATAGCCTTCCCTCCCCATAGGGACAATAAAACTAGTATAGCTTTACCCAGGGACTTGATACTTTCCCTTTAACATTGCAGCGCCCCCTCCCCCCCCCCACCCACCTTTATCTCCATACTGCTTATCACAAATCTCGTGTTTCTTCAAATAATCGGACGTCCAAGCACACCGGGCCGTTCGATTCCTCAGTCTCTGACCCTGTCCTACATTGTAACAAGTATTTCCTTGAGAGCCTCTATAACGCATTGCCGTGAACATTGAAGTATCGGTTCCGCCCACCCCCACCCAGGCGCATCTTACTGGGCAGTTTCTTGAAATGACTTTTCGGCCGTCTTATTTGATTACTTCAAACTGTGCAACAACGATGACGATACCCCGTGTCCCGTCTTAAGTTCCCGGATGTTGGTTTTCAGAAACGACAACAAAACAAGCCAATAGCTTGAACATGGATCTAAATCATGGCAACCATAAGCTGTTGCTGGAGACACAACTCTGCGACTTACTGGTGCCGGTCCACCGAACAAGAATATTCAAAGTCAAATTTTTAAAATAAAATGTTTAAAAAACCACCGATACATTTTTTGTACTCGTCCACTGGGTTGTGAACCGCTACTTAAAACCACGGATATCAAGGGATCCCTTGAAATAGCTAAAGAAATGCAAACTACCACTGTCTGTGTACAATGTACAAGTTATAGCTCCCTAATGTTGACTTTACCCAGATGCTCAAATGTCTTAATTACTCTTAATGTCACCATGCATCTTAATACAACGATTAATTGTACTAAATCAGTGGTTCCAAAATTAGTCCCTATGGACCCCAGGGGTCCCCGGTACCATTCAGGAGGTCCTTAAAACAACGTCGTGGGGTCCATGCAAAGTTTAATATATAGTAATTAAATTGTGATCCATTTTTATTATTATGGAAATAAAAATAAATAACATTAAATAAAATAGCATCTGAATGCTTTTTTCTACTAATTAAGTACGATTTGAGGAGCTATCAGTCATGGAATACAATGTTTTTTTTCCTAGAAAAGGAAGTAGAACTACGGTAATTTCT
Organism: Radix auricularia; assembly: GCA_002072015.1. Taxonomy (NCBI): domain Eukaryota; kingdom Metazoa; phylum Mollusca; class Gastropoda; family Lymnaeidae; genus Radix; species Radix auricularia. Next base: position 684,867 of record MUZC01004414.1, on the reverse strand, counting down.
ACTGATATAACCCATCAAAATACTTGGTTTATTGAAAGGTCAAGATTGATGCGTAAGAAATAGAATTCCTTCAAGTTTAAGTGGGTCAGAAAAATACAAGTTTTAACGTGAATCAACGAGGTTTGAAAAGTTGTGTAATTGTCGATGTGTCGAGAAATTATATTTATCCAATGTCACCTATGTGTATCCCATCATCAAAAATATTTTTAAAGGGCTTTTCTGCAGCATTCCATTTAAATAATTAATGATTATTAACAGTGGTTTGTAACTAAAGATATGAAAATGAGCGAGCCGAAGAAAAAAACAGTGGTGTCAAATCTTCGAGTTATGGCTAAATGATTGAAAACGTGCATATACGAAATGTGAAACGTTATGTATAGAATTAAAAAGCTTTTTTATTTTAAAAATAATACCTTTGATTTTAGTCTTACTTATAATCAAGCTGTACACAATGTATTTTAGTTTATTGTGTCATTCATCAACATCATTTATTCGCAACAAAAAAAATTGACTAAAGTTTGCATGGATGACTAGAGCAGTTAATTAAATCGAAAGTAATGGCTTTAATGAGAGATTATTTGCTCAACATTTTTGTAAAATGAAGAAGACGTTAATAGTTTTATAATTAACATTGAAGTAGGTTGATAATCAAAAAGTGCATATTTGAATCGATTTTGTTCTCTCTTTTAATCAGTGTAGGAATTCCTGGAAAGCAAATACAATGATTTGACACAATTAACTCAAAAATGACATATTCTGTAAGAATGATATATTTGCCTATTTAACTACACCAATTTGAAACTTCAAGTTGACCAATTAAATTTATTCAAAACCAAGAGTGTAATATCGGCGTTTGTGACAAACCCTTTTTTTACCAGCAAAACTAGGGAAGAGGAGAATGTTCTCAGTTTACAAATCTTTCAAAATATCAGAGTACATTTAAAGATTTGCTGGCTTACTGTCAACGCTTAACGGCTTTTCATGTAGTCTGAGCCAAAGATTTAAAGAAATTATTCACTTTCACATCCCCTGTTGCCAGTTAAACACTTAAGCGCTGACTAAATCAGATCGCAAACCGAGATGAAAACATACTAACAGTAATACAGGAGCAACTTATTGAAATCTCCACACCTGAGGAACTTAAACCAATGTTTTGACAAGGATACCGCGATTTCTGGTTACAAAAACAGATCCCAATTTTATGTCCTGCATTATTGGTTATTTTACATAAGTTGTTGATTGCTTTCCCGTCTTTCCATTTGGGAGAACAAGGATTTAGTGCTTTTATGAGCGTCACCAAAAAATTAGAAACCAACTAGAGACTAGTGTTCGAAGGGATTTTTGTTAGCTACTCACAAACATTGAGCTAGTCATAAATCTCATCACGTTCATCCAAGTCATTAACAGTTTTAATTGTTTTTTAACAAAATAATTTAAATAATTATAATGTATAATTTAAATAAAAACTTCTTCATAGAAATATTGCTTTTTTTATTTGTCATTTTTGCACTATGCATTTATGTAGTTTTTTCACTCGGGGGTCCGTGGGCAAGATTTGACTATACATAGGGGGTCCATGGGTCTAACAAGTTTGGGAATTAGTGGTCTAATTCATAGTTACATTTCGTTTACTATAGAAGCGTACGAAAAGTTTGAAGATTGAACTATATTTCTAATCACAGTCTGTCTTTGTGAGCTGGTGGGCTATTGAGAAAATCACAGTCTGTCTCTGTGGGCTGGTGGGCTATTGAGAAAATCACAGTCTGTCTTTGTGGGCTGGTGGGCTATTGAGAAAATCACAGTCTGTCTCTGTGGGCTGGTGGGCTATTGAGAAAATCCTCTACATTATTCAGTAAACAATCTTCTTCCTTCCCCTGTAATGAGTGATTAGTGATGCGTGCCATGGCTGCGCTGATTTATTAGTAAATGACGTAAACCTCGTGGGAGGGATTTCTAAGAAAGCGCTGAGACAATAGTTTGTTGTCCAGTTTGATTTTTACGTATGTTTAGTTACCGGCCTGATGTACGATTTCTGGGGTACAAGTGTTTTTGTTTATAGAGGGGCAGGGTACGATTTCTGGGGTACAAGTCTTTTTGTTTGTTATGTGGTTACGATTCCTGAGGAACAAGTGTTGGAGGATTCTATTCCTGAGGTACAAGTGTTATGTTTTTGTTTCATACAATCAGCACTTCAGATTAACTGGGCAAGAAAGTATTTTTAAAGTTGAAATGTACCGCCTATTTGTTTGTGTTTCTAGATAGCATTTTCTCGTTTAACAAAGCGATCCTATTTTATAGCAATTTTAGAATAGCATTTTATGATCTATCTTAGATATATGCAGAAGATAATTGCGTCCACAGACCATGAGAGATGATCTGTTGGCAAGTGATGCAGCGGTCACAGGCCACGGCTATATGGGTTCCACGCATTACCCCAGCCGCCTAACTATGGTCTAGTTAGGTACCCATTCGGAGCTGGGTGACTCGGGGACTCCTCAGGCCCCGAGAACAAATCCTCACTTTCGTGTGGATTCGAACTCGTGACCATCAGTGTGACAGTCGAGAGCGCTACCTCTCGACCACCACGTCCCACATGATTCTAGTTACTTACTAGCAAGTAAGAGTTACAACTGATATATATTAAAACTATTTATAAAAAAATATTGTATCCTAATTTTTCTGTCAAGGATGACGAAATCTCGTTTTTAATTAGTGTTTTGTAATATTGTTATTGTATGTCACCCGCGTCACCCAAAGAAAATATCAGTCAATTCCCGCCTTTGGTCGCCAATCCTCTTATGAACGGATTCTGTATGACTTCTTTAACTCTGCTGGTTCACAATGAAGACCCTTAGAAATACTCAGCCAGCAATGTTTCCCTATATTAATTGGTAGTACCAATGTTCTCATATATGACTCAGTTGGTCAGTGTGCAAAACAAAAAATAAACTCAAGTGCAAAATTACGCAGCACCCATTTTTTTTAGTTAAAACTTTATACCCAACAAACATTGATAGTATATCATCCTTTGTAAACATTTTTGCGCGGCATCAGTCAGATATCTAGCTGCGCAGCTTAAAAAATCTGCGCGGCTTAAAGAGAACATTGTTAGTAACTGATGCCCAAGCGTATTTTAACGCATACAATTTCTTTATGCTGGATACACCTTAACGAAAATATTGCTCACCCCTTAAGAGATCTGACCTACAACTGGAATTATGTATCTCTACCACTATCACCGATAGTTTATTTGACCAACCATTTCTATTTTGTCTGGCCAATCGTGTTTTATATTGATAATCTTATCTTTGTCTCACCAACCGTATCTAATATCACTATTATGTCACCAGGCGTTTCTGAACCTTGTCTCACCTATCCTATCACATCCTTGCCTCAAATCTTATCGTCTCACCAATCGTATGTTTGTCTCATTAGACTCATCCAATCCAGTCTCATAGATCACATATTATCCTGGTCTCACTAATATCTTATAATAAGCTCGCCCACCTTATTCTAACCTTATCTAACTAAATCTACAAATCACCGATCGTATCTTAACCTGTATTTTTGTCACAACAATCGTGTGTCACCATTTGTGTTTTATATTTGTGTTATCAACCGTATATTATATCACCAATCGGACCTTAACCTTGTCTCACCAATTCACCAATCATTGTTTATACCTTGTCTCACCAATTCACCAATCATTGTTTATATCACAACTCGTATATTATCCTTGTCTAGTGGATTATATTTTATCTTTGTATTAACATTGACCTCAAATCCTTTGTCTCACGTATCGTAAATATCACCTACATTATATCACCAATCATAGTTGTACTTGACTAACCCATACCATGTGATCTGACTCACCAATCGCATGAAATCCTTGTTTCACTGAATGGTAACTTGTCTTTGTTCCACCAATCTTAACTTAACCTTATGTCACCAATCTTAACTTAACCTTCTCTCACAAATCTTGACTTAACCTTCTCTCACCAATCTTAACTTAACCTTGTCTTACTATTCTTAACTTAACAGTTTGTCGCCAATCTTAACCTTGTCTCACTATTCTTATCTTAACTTTGTCTCGCCAATCTTAACTTTGTCTCACCAATCTTAACTTTGTCTCACCAATCTTAACTTTGTCTCACCAATCTTAACTTTGTCTCACTATTCTTATCTTAACTTTGTCTCACCAATCTTAACCTTGTCTCACTATTCTTATCTTAACTTTGTCTCACCAATCTTAACTTTGTCTCACCAATCTTAACTTTGTCTCACCCATCTTAACCTTGTCTCACCAATCTTAACTTTGTCTCACCAATATTAACTTTGTCTCACCAATCTTAACTTTGTCTCACCAATCTTAACCTTGTCTCGCCAATCTTAACTTTGTCTCACCAATCTTAACTTTGTCTCACCAATCGCATTATGTCCTAATGTCACCAATTGTATCTTAACCTTGTCTGATCGGAGAATTTTCTTGTGCCCCTTGTCCCCAGCCAAGACCTTCACCATCATCCTGTGTGTGTTTGACTGACCCATCTGTTCACTTGACCGTCTGTGGCCATTTTCCTAAAGCTGGTGTAAATGGAGAGCTGAGTTATTGGCCTTGCACCTCTACATGGGTTACAGCGCCATCTCGAGGTAAACTTATAACTTAATGCCTTGCCTAAAATCATGGTTTACAATTTTGATTGAACTTTTTAGATATACTTGTTGGTATATATTATACCTAACTTGTTTGTATTTATTATACCTAACTTGTTTGTATATATTATACCTAACTTGTTTGTATTTATTATACCTAACTTGTTTGTATTTATTTCATTGGGAAAAGAAACAAAGCTTCAACTTGAGTTTAATTTTGTTTGTTTTGTAACTTGGACATGATTATGTAGTGTAAACAAATGCCATCAGCGCGGGGTGTGTAGTGCTGGGTGTGCTAACGATGGGGTGTGTAGTGATGGGTGTGTAGTGCTGTGTGTGCTAACGCTGGGGTGTGTAGTGCTGGGTATGCTAACGCTGGGGTGTGTAGTGCTGTGTGTGCTAACGCTGGGGTGTGTAGTGCTGGGTGTGCTAACGCTGGGGTGTGTAGTGCTGTGTGTGCTAACGCTGGGGTGTGTAGTGCTGGGTGTGCTAACGCTGGGTGTGCTAACGCTGGGGTGTGTAGTGCTGTGTGTGCTAACGCTGGGTGTGTAGTGCTGGGTGTGCTAACGCTGGGTGTGCTAACGCTGGGGTGTGTAGTGCTAGGTGTGCTAACGCTGGGGTGTGTAGTGCTGGGTATGCTAACGCCGCGGTCACATTCCCATTTATCAACTGTGTACACAGACTTCTACACTTGTACCGTAACTAAGGCATTGTCTCACAGCTCCTACCCTCTGAATAACATTACAATCTATTTGACCAGACAGTCGGGGCACCTTGGTCAGGATAAGTTGACGTCTGATGTAACGATAGATACGGGGCATGCGGTTTAGTGTATCGGTGGTCAAAACTGACCATTGCCTGTTACTATTACGGAAACTTTAATAAAGCATTTTTAACTGGATAAAACGACGTTATTAGTAGCCCAAATAGTTGCCTAGCTCTAAATATTTCATAAAATACAGTTGATCCAAGTATAGTTATAATCCTCAATTTTCAACCATCAATACTAACCCTAGGATATGTCAATTTTTCGGCAATAAGCACATATAAGGAAACCAAGCCAGTACAGGTAAAATAGTGCCGGTCCGCCATACTAAAAAGTTTGAGAAGCACTGGTGGAGCACTCTCACATAGAGCTGAACCCCTGAGTAGCCATCGTCTACAAAAAATAAAAGTGACGTGAAAATATTCCTATCTCAACAATGTTTCCTGACGAGCCATATTTTGAAGGCCATATTTTACAAGTTATCGGTTACTGAGGCTATGAAAATAGGGAATATAATTGATACTTGATACACTATAATAACACAGGAAATACAACATATAGAGCGTGATAAATTAATGTACATATTAAAACTATTAAGAGAGAAGTTCCAAGTTCTGCCTTTATACCATTCAACACCATTCAAAATGGAGATCACAAGTAAGACGTGATCAAAAATCAAAAGGTGACACCGTTTGAGTTCATGGATGAGGGGCAGCGTATTATGTTTAACTAACTATTAGTAATGTTGAATATCAAAATCTAGGTAATTCAAAGACGATTATAATGTGTCGTGAACAGGTGTGTGTGTGTGTAAGATTGTTGAGATGTGGGATACCACTAAGATATAGGAAGTTATTCCTGCCTGCATGACACGGGCAACGGGAGATATTGATGTCATGGACACAACACTTGCTATGTTCAGCTGGATATTTGACACGTGGGCCCAGCGACGTGGCTCGTGAGGGCCATGCTGAACATTAGCATAACATTCAACAGACACGTGACCAACAAATGGACATTCCCAGATAGGAGAGATGTTAATAACGAAAATCGCAAAAGTCTTGAATAGTTTTATTAGTAAACAAACTCGGTCTACGCTTCAGTTTTAATATACTTTTAATAGAAATCAGATAACATATTATGTGACAGAAATCAGATGAAATCTGTGACAGAAATCAGATGAAATATTATGTGACAGAAATCAGATGACATGTGTGAAAAATCAGATGAAATATTATGTGCCAGAAATCGGATGAAATATGTGACAGAAATCAGATGAAATATTATGTGACAGAAATCAGATGAAATCTGTGAAAAATCAGATGAAATATTAGGTGACAGAAATCGGATGAAATAAAATGGGACAGAAATCAGGTGAAATATTATGTGACAGAAATCAGGTGAAATATTATGTGACAGAAATCAGATGAAATATTATGTGACCGAAATCAGATGAAATATTATGTGACCGAAATCAGGTGAAATATTATGTGATCGAAATCAGATGAAATAATATGTAACCGAAATCAGATGAAATATTATGTGACAGAAATCAGATGAAATATTATGTGACCGAAATCAGATGAAATATTATGTGACCGAAATCAGGTGAAATATTATGTAACCGAAATCAGATGAAATATGTGACATAAATCAAATGAAATATTATGTGACAGAAATAAGATGAAATATTATGTGACCGAAATCAGGTGAAATATTATGTAACCGAAATCAGATGAAATATGTGACAGAAATGATATGAAATATTATATGACAGAAATCAGATGAAATAATTAATCGTCTTCGTATGAAACTTGGACGGCTTGTTAATTGAACCTCTAGTACCAAGGAGGGCTTACGGCTTGGTTGTGACAAAAACATCTTGGATGTAATCTGAACACAACCACACGAAGAGGGACGTCCAGAGAAAATCCTTATAGATTTTTCTCGTTCTGATGTCACACCCTCCCCCCACACTCACCCCCACCCCCAGCCATTGTCTCCTGGTCTCCAAACAAGAAGCCCTGAACTAGAAAGGATGCGGTGGCTTGGAGAAGAGGTCAAGCTGCTCTTGTTTCTGGTATTAGGGGTGGTCATGTGACTGCCCACGTGATCAAAGCTTGGAGCAGCGAGCTGGGCATGACGTCACTTATTGGTGGGAAGAGCTGCATTGTTGAAGGACGTCACCTGTAAATTGATCTATCAATCAAATCATGAGCTGAATATCCTATTAATGGGGAAGGGGAAGAGAGGGAGGGTGGCCTAACTGTTTGTGTAATTAAGTTCAATCATTATTCTAAAGCGTCTATATTAGCTTTATGGGCGCGGGATAAATGACCTTTGTGTGATCTTGAAAACAATTGTCTAACGTTCAAAGTGTCCAATGTCAAGTGTTTAACGTTCAAAGTGTCCAATGTCAAGTGTCTAACGTTCAAAGTGTCCAATGTCAAGTCTCTAACGTTCAAAGTGTCCAATGTCAAGTGTCTAACGTTCAAAGTGTCCAATGTCAAGTCTCTAACGTTCAAAGTGTCTAACGTTCAAAGTGTCCAATGTCAAGAGTCTAATGTTCAAAGTGTCCAATGTCAAGTGTTTATCATTCATAGTGTCCAATGTCAAGTGTCTAACGTTCAAAGTGTCCAATGTCAAGTGTCTAACGTTCAAAGTGTCCAATGTCAAGTCTCTAACGTTCAAAGTTTCCAATGTCAAGTCTCTAACGTTCAAAGTTTCCAACGTCAAGTCTCTAACGTTCAAAGTTTCCAATGTCAAGTATATATCATTAAAACTGTCATGCGTTATCTGAAATGTCTTTATATTTAAAACTGCCTGTACCCGGCATGCTTTGCACAAAAAGTTGACATACTATTACAGTATACAAGAAATAAAACTTAAAATATATTTTCTGTAAGTGAAAAAGATGTTAAAAGATGATAACCATCCGTGGGATCAGCTTGGATGTGTTACTATTGAGGGAGGTAATAATCTTCTCTAACATATAAGATAGTAAAATATGACTGCTGGAGTCATAATCTTTTGGGGCAGATCAGGACTCCGATGATGTGTCAATTCCGTTTGCTATGTTCATACACTGCATGTTACATCAGCAACTGCTCTGTGGGATATTATATCCGGAGATTTCTCGTTTGCTGAAAGTTTTGTTTCTGCTGTTATTTTTTTTTTTTTAAATTTTATTTTTGCTGCTTAGTTTGATTATAAGGAAAAGATAAATTAGATTATATACATATGACCCCCAAAAGAATACTGTCTGAATACAAAATTTGTTTTAAGAAAACGGTTGATCACACACGAAAACAATACGCTAACCACCGAGTGGTTATCACAGAATAATGCATGTACATCGGAGCGGAAGTGCCGACTCACAAATGAATTTCCAGGAAAAAGGGAGGGACCTTCCTTTCTGCGTCACTCATTATGCGAACCTTCGTTCGTTAGTGGAGCAACGTTTTAAAAAAGAAAAAGTGCTCGTTATGCGAAAAACTCGTTATGAAATGTGCTCATTATGAGAGGTTTGACTATATGTCTAATATAAGAGAAATTCGTCATTATGGACCCCGGGCCCCTATTGTTGTTTTATTAAAGATCACATCATCATCATAATCATCGCCTGTCGTCCCATCTGGGGCACAGGCATCCCGGTCCTGCGCCAATCTCTCTATGGGGCACAGGCATCCCGGTCCTGCGCCAATCTCTCTATGGGGCACAGGCATCCCGGTCCTGTGCCAATCTCTCTATGGGGCACAGGCATCCCGGTCCTGCGCCAATCTCTCTATGGGGCATAGGCATCCCGGTCCTGTGCCAATCTCTCTATGGGGCACAGGCATCCGGTCCTGCGCCAATCTCTCTATGGGGCACAGGCATCCCGGTCCTGCGCCAATCTCTCTATGGGGCATAGGCATCCCGGTCCTGTGCCAATCTCTCTAACTGTCCACAGCTGTGCCCACTCTTTTGGGAATCTGCCTCCAGTGCCCTTCTCCGGGCCATTCTGGGTCGACCTCTTTTCCTCTTACCCTGTGGGTTCCAAGTGAGGGCTTGTCTCACAATTAAAGATCACAACAACCTGAAAACGTTCGTGGGCTGAGGCACAGCAACTCTCGTGTTTCATCACAACTCATCATTGGTTTAGGAACGAGACAAAGAAACATACATTCATGTAAACTGATGCGAACAGTAGAAAGTCACGATGTCGATATTTCAAAATAATGAAAACAAATATTGTTATTGTTCAAATCAACTAAACATTTCAGTAATCTAAATAGAAGTCTCGGCAGACTGACATATTTTCATCTCAATCTCGTCTCGCCTTTCAAAATTTCGTGAATTTAAAATTAATTTCTCCCTATAAATAAATGGTTCTTAACGTTGGCGGCTTCAGCCTCAAGGGGCTGCTGGGAAGTCTCGCTGCAAGGAGAGTTGAAAACCTTTGGAGATACTAGAGTGTGCAGATGTCTTTATTTACATTTAAGTATTATCTTTTTTTAAGTCATTCATTTTTATACGCAATTCCTAAAGCCACCAAAAAGAAGAAAATTTAGGATTGTTAAAGTTCTATCGCTAACAAGGAAGGGGGTGTGCCCTTTGAACTCAGTGTTCGTTGGACCATTTAAGTAGTGCGATCATTCGGGAATACATCTATTATATGGTACTTAAATGTATTATTTTTCATAGCTATTTTAGTGGTCGAACTCAATTTTTGGACGGAAATTCGATCTATAATTTTAGCAAAAGTTTGTTATTTTTAATCAACTTCACAACTTCTCACTGTCTGTGTGTCTTGTTTGTCTGCCTGACTGTCTTGTTTGTCTGCCTGGCTGTCTTATTTGTCCATCTGGGCTGGTGTCTTCTTTGTTTTCTGTGTGTCTTGTTGTCCGTCTGGTTTGGGTTCTTGTTTGTCTGTCCGGGTTGGGGTCTTGTTTGTCTGTTTGGGTTTGTGTCTTGTTTGTCTATCTGTTGGGGATTTTTGTCTGTATTTCGAATTATGTGCAACCCCCCTTTGTTCAAATCGCTTAAAATTGTGCAAGTACACTTACCTTCAACGACAATTTCTTTGAAATATATGTCTTTTCAAAACTCGTTTGTGTAATAGAAGCTCTGTCAAAATCTGACATTCTTCTTCCTACGGAGTTTACAAGAAGATCTGTCTAAAATGTTACATCTTATTTCCACCGTCAAGTTAGAGAAGACTTCAGAACGGAGTTGTGTTGAGTTTTCGTGTTCATTAGTCAAACTCCACTCACACCTAGTGCTGGGAAACATGGGGAGTCGATACCAACTGGACGCCATGTTAGTGCTGGGAAACATGGGGAGTCGATACCAAGTTAACGCCTTGTTAGTGCTGGGAAACATGGGGAGTCGATACCAACTGGACGCCTTGTTAGTGCTGGGAAACATGGGGAGTCGATACCAACTGGACACCTTGTTAGTGCTGGGAAACATGGTGAGTCGATCAAAGGCGTCACTAGGGGATGTGGTTGGGCGCGCCCCGGGTGACACCATCAGGGGGGGGGTGACACCAAAATGTAAAATTCAGTATGTTCCCGTTATTTGGAACTGGAAAACTCGGAAGAGTTCTATGGTTTGAAGTCGTGAGGGGGTGACACCATGAGGTACCGCCCCGGATGACACCATCCCAAGTGACGCTTCTGGAGTCGATACCAAATGGAGGCCTATTTAGTGCTGGGAAACATGGGGAGTCGATACCAGCTAGAAACATGGGGAATCGATACCAGCTAGAAACATGGGGAATCGATACCAACTGGACAACCTTGTTAGTGCTGAGGATGTACGCTGACCCCAGGCTATAGCGGCCTCCCCTAAACGGAAGATTAACTAGTGAGCTGTGAGTTCATGTTTAGCGACAAGTGTCCCTGGAAACGGGGTCGTCAGTGAAATTTTTAACGTATGTTTTTTTGTTTTTTTTCGGTTTTGTTTTTTTTTAACATGGGAGTTAACCCTAAAATGTTGATGATACCATACACTCTTTTGCTTTACACTGTTACGTCTTTACCAGAATATTTTAGATGATCATCTCAGTGTACCACACATATAACGTGATCGAATTACCTTTACACCATCTATATGGGCTTACGTGTTATTGTTTTTTTTCTCATTTCAAGGATTAAAGGTAACGTTTTGTTAAGTACCAGCTTGAGTCTACGGAACTACGCCATATAGCGCCAATAGACCATGCAGTACAGTTAGAGATTTGTTGGTTTATTTCTGATGGACCACTTTCATATTCACGTGATATTTTACCTGTAAGTTCTGACAATATCTCGTCTGCTTCATTAACATCGCTCTGTCACGAGACTACGCCGTGTTTACATTCAACATTATCAAAATGTTGCCGTACGCCCCCCTTCCCCCTTTTCCCCAAGTCAAATCGCCGAGGTACAAATGTTCTATACACTAAAATTGTTCTCTTCACGTGAAAATGTTGATGCATGCTCACTAGTTCTTTCAAAACAAAAGTTTTGTCTGATTTACAGTGTTGAAAATGTTGATACCCACTCGTTGAAACTTTCATCCCAAAGCTTTCCTTCGGTGACATTTGAAAATTATTGCGCCTCTTCAAGCACTAAAGCGAACATGTCTATACTAATAAAAGGGAAAGCCCTGACTGACTGACTGACTCACTGATTCATCACTAATTCTCCAACTTCCCGTATAGGTAGAATCATGAAACTTTAGGAAGTTGTTGGGTACCCTCTGACTACGAAAATTGGCGAAAAAGAATTTTGAAAATCTCACTCATGTGGGGCCGGGGACCCAAAAACTTTTTTTGCCTACATCACTAATTCTCCAACTTCCCGTATAGGTAGAAGCATGAAACTTTAAGAAATTGTTGGAGACTCTCTTACGAAAAAAAATGCCGAAAAAGAATTTTGAAATTCACACTCATGGGGGCCGGGGCCCCAAACTGTTTTTCTCATTATATAAGCTATATGCTAATTGAAAATCAATAATTCATCTATTTCCCGTGTAGGTAGAAGCATGAAACTTAAGAAATGTTTTGAGTACATGCTTCCAACGATAATTGGCAAAAGAGAATATTAAATTTCCCACTCATGGGGGCTGGGGCCCCGAAAACGATTTTTTCATTAAATGAGCTATATAAACATTGAAAATCACCAATTCTCCTATTTTCCGAGTAGGTAGACTCATCAAATGTTGGGGAGTTTATAAATACACTTTCACGATGCTAGCAGGTGAAATAATTTTTAAAATTTCTCTTACAGGGGGGCTGGGGGCCCAAATTTAAAAACTAAAAATCACTATTTCTTCCATTCACCATGTAGGTGGAGAGCATGAAACTTTAGGAAGTTGTTGAGTTTAATCTCCCGATGATAATTGGCGAAAGAGAATGTTAAATGCCCACTCATAGAGGTACGGGAGCCCNCTAATATAAACTATATAAAAACTACACATAACTAATTCCCCCATTCTCCATTTAGGTAGAAGCATAAAACTTTGGGAAGTTGTTGAGTACAATCTCCAGATGAAAGTTGGCGAAAGAGAATGATAAATTTCCACTCACAGGGGGCCGGGGGCCCAAATATAATTTTTTTCTTATATTAAAAACCGACTCATCACAAATTCCACAATTCATCGTGTAGGTAAAAACATAAAACTTTAGGAAGTTGTTGGGTACCCTCAAAACGACGAAAATTGGCGTAAAATAATTTTTAAATGCACGCTCATGAGGGCCTGGGCCCAAAAAGAACGTGTTTTTTTCCTTATACGTGCTATAAAAATTTGAAAATCAATAATTCTCCTATTTTCCAAATAGGCAAACGCATGAAACTTTGGGGGTTTGTTAACTACACTTCCAAGATGGTAGCAGGTGAACAATTATTTAAAACATTCTTTACTGTGGGCTGGGAGGCCTAAATGTAGTTTTTCCCTAATATTAACTATATAAAAATTTAAAATCCCTAATTCTCTCATTCCCCATGTAGGTAGAAGCATACAACTTTAGGAAGTTGTTGGGTACCCTTTCGCGACAAAAATTAGCGTAATATAATTTTAAAATTCACACTCATTGGGGCCGGGACCTCAAAAACGTGTTTTTTCCAAATATGTGCTATATACAAATTGAAAAGCACTATTTTTCCTATTTCCAAAATAGGTAACGCATAAAACGTTGGGGATGTTTTACATACACTTCCACGATGGTAGCAGGTGAAATAATATTTAAAATATTCCTTGGTGGGCGCTGGGGGCCAAAATATAGTTGTTTTTTTATGCACTCACTCACTTATCACTAATACTCCATCTTCCCGCAGCAAAGCGCGGGCAAATTGCTAGTCGATCAATAAAATCTAATTTTAATTGAATTTATATCTGCTTCCACTTAGATTCAGTTGAATCTATTACAATCGATCTGCCATCGATCTAGAAACTATGGCCTCTCGTTGCGCATCCATCAATTGTAGGTTGGTCTGTTTTTATGTGCTGTTACTTAGAGTCAACTCTATATGATCAGATATCTCATGGGTAATCTTCTGCCGTCATACAATCTAATATATAAATAATTTTTTAAACTGAAATCATTGTTTAAAGTCATGGATTGTTAAAAGCTCTCTAATATTAGAACTTTTAACAGTATTGCTGACAATCGCCATCGGAAACCACAACTGTCTGGAGGCTGGTTCTGTGTGAGTTACCTGCAAGTTCGGGTTTCCATCGCGCTCATCTTTCTCTAGTGTTCTGTGCAACGTTTGAGTGGGTGTTATGCTGGGCTGTCATCTTGCTGCTTTGCGCCGTCCACGTTATTTGATATGGGAATTGTGACAGCTTTATGGCATTCTAGACACGTGATCAACCATCTCAATGGCATTAAAACCATCTCAATGACATCAACCCATCTCACTGACATCAACATATCTCCAGTGACGTCAATTACGATACCGTTCAGCATCTCAGTTTGTTTCTCAGGAATGACTTTAACCAGAAGCTTTTTGGGACATAGCTCTAAAACAAAAAGTACAGGCGGGTCTATGACAATACGGCATAACTGACAAAATATAGTTGTGAGTGGCTCAGATCTATGACAATTGGACATTACTGACAAATATAGTTGTGAGTGGCTCAGATCTATGACAATTGGACATAACTGACAAAATATAGTTGTGAGTGGCTCAGATCTATGACAATTGGCCATAACTGACAAAATATAGTTGTGAGTGGCTCAATTCTATGACAATTGGACATAACTGACAAAATATAGTTGTGAGTGGCTCAGATCTATGACAAGTGGACATAACTGACAAAATATAGTTGTGAGTGGCTCAGATCTATGACAATTGGACATAACTGACAAAATATAGTTGTGAGTGGCTCAGATCTATGACAATTGGACATAACTGACAAATATAGCTGTGAGTGGCTCAGATCTATGACAAGTAGACATTACTGACAACTAAAGTTTTGAATGACTCGTACCTTTGACAATTTGACACAAATCACAAATATCGCGGTGACTGGCTCATATCTACAGTCTTTGTTCTCTGACTTTTGAGATATTTTCAAGAAGGACCTTTATTTTGGCTTTTAAATCTACAATTGGTTACCGTTTTTGTTTTCATTTTGTATTACGAGAGTTCCGCCCCATTTCTAATGTGTAATCATTTTTTATCCATAAGCAAACATTGGCCAAATGAGGACGGAATGTGTGTTAAGAAAATCTCCAGGAAAAGATTGGTCATCATTTTGTCCGGAAATCATGTTATCGGACATATTAGTCTGCTGACCTCTTGTTTCTTATTTTTTGTTATTATAAGATTTTCTGCCTGAAAGTCATTTTTACTTGTTCCTCATTGTCTGCTTATATTTGTTTCACCTATTACACAGAAAATGTTCCCAATCTTCTTGTCAAGCAGCTGGTCTGGAATTTCCGATGGCTCCGTTGCCATGACAGCAGGTTCGTTTACAGAGGAAATCGCAGCCTTTATAGCATCTTCCAATTATTGTTCAACGTTCTTAGGATATTCGCATGTGGTTTGATTTGAGGTGTTCGGTCCCACTTTTGCTGTGCAGCCAAACATTGTGTCATAAGGCGACTGCCAAATTTCTTGTTGTTGTGTGGTTATTTTCTTTTTAAATGAATCTGAGAATCTCAGCCCCTTGTGTTGATTCATTTGTCTGCATCCATGTCAACACCATGAACGTCTTGGTTAGCACTTTTCAACTGAATTCTTACGTTGCCTATACCTTGATAGCTGTGCCGCCTACCGAACAGTCTTGGTTGGCACTTTTCAAGTGAATCCTTACGTTGCCTATACATTGATAGCTGTGCCGCCTACCGAATAGTCTTGCATCAGCACATCAAATATTGCCCAGGGATTTTTGGCATTTAGAGAAGGGGTCTGCCAAAGTAACATATACACTGAGCACATCGGACATTGGTCACACGCCTCGGACAAAGTTAAGTTTGAAATGGCCGGTCGAATCGGGAACTGGCCGAACATCGGGCTTTATCCCTGACATATACACATGTTATGTTACTGCGTTGTTTTGTTACGTCAAATGTTGTACACAACTTAGAGGAATCTGGAGGTAAACCCTTCGACTGGAAACTAAGTAGGCGGGGCCACCAGCAATCTGCTGTTTTACACAAATTTGAATGTAGCTCTATCTAAGCTCGTTTGTCTGTGCTCTTATTGTTCTGATTATAAACACCGATGTTCATTGTGGTTGATGCCGTCCTGGACATGTTGGATTTCCTGACGTCTCTTGTGCCAGGTCTCGAATATTGATTTCTCCAGCAGTTTTCGTTTTGTCCACTTTATATTCTTCTTTTGACGACATTAGAAACGTGACAACGACGATCTTTGATGAAAAGGTGTATGTCGTGTATTGTTGTCGAGATGATTTCGTTGGTTTGTTTTGTGACATTTACATTTTTTTTTTTTTTTTTGGTCCATATTTATAGCGTTAAAAAGTAAACAAGGTAATGGTTGGCCTGACAGGACGTAACAAAACAGCCAACGTTTCGGCAAAGAGCCTTTTTCAACGGACATAAAATACACAAATAAAACAAATATAACAACAACAAAAACTTAGCTGCGGTAAAATCCAAAGAGTCAATGAAAGACTTTTATTGACTCTTTGGATTTCACCCGCAGCTAAGTTTTTATTATTTATATTCGTTTTATTTGTGTATTGTTTGTCCGTTGAAAAAGGCTCTTTGCCGAAACGTTCGCTGTTTTGTTACGTCATGTCAGGCCAACCCTTACCTTATTTACGTCTTTTCCTTTTAATTTTTTATAAGCCTGACTGCAGTCTTACCCCTCATTTTGTTCAGCGTAAAAAAGATTCGCTTACTTCATCTTTATAAAATTGTCTTTAAATATCAGTGTTCGAATTGAATCTTTAATCATTTTTTTATTGGTCAAAAAACAGAAACGGCTTTACATAACAGACATTAGACTAGTATCTATCGTCTTGATATTTTTGTATAGCGCTTTACGAAACTTGTGGATAAAAACATGGCAAGGATGCAAGCTTTTAAACAAAAGTGAACATTTTTGACGTCATGGCTGCAGGGTCATTAGTTTTGGGAGGGAAAACATCGGAATGGCAATGATACATCAATGAGGATGGTGATGGTAAATATTTAGAGAGGAGGCATGGTGTGAGACATATATCTCTATTGTATATGGACTTTAGTTGTGGCGATAAAAGCACAAGGTTTACAATACTACACCAGCATATATGTGGGTCAGGTCATTAGAAGAAACAGCTAAAGACACATTCATGAGCGTCTCAGGTGTGCTCAGTTGATATCCATGATATTAAAATATTCTAATTCTAGCTCTACAGAAAGACACATGGGAAATGTATTATGATGCAGTCTCTGTGTTTTTCGTCAAATTTCAAGATAGACATCTCCCCTTGTTTCTTAATTCTGGTTCGATTTCCTCCCTTGCTCAACAAGCTGCAATATTCTTGTCCTGCCAGGTTTATCTCAATAGTTGGACTTATTGATATTTTCTTGTCTTCTGTAAGGAAGTGTTTGTGTGCGAGGTTAAACTACGGGCTAATGTGTGTAGTCCTTACTGTATAAGATTAAACTACTGGCTAATGTGTGTAGGCCTTACTGTATAAGGCTAAACTACTGGCTAATGTGGTGTAAACTTCCCTGTATAAGGCTAAACTACGGGCTAATGTGTGTAGTCCTTAGGGGCCGTCCATAAATGACGTCACGCACCTAGGGGGGGAGGGGGTCTCACTTTTGTGACGATGCGTGACGTGGGGGAGGGAGGGGGTTGAAGAAATGTGACGTCACGTTGAAAGGGTAACTTTAAATAAAACTTCCACTGAAATATTTGGTCACTTAAAATTTATTTAATGACTTTTTTTATTCAGTGCTTCTCAAAGTGTCGGTCGATAGACCATCAGACGCCGGTTGGCGTAAGTTATCAAGACACGAAAATTAAATATAATTATAATTCTTAAGTTTTAGAACCTACAAGAGAACATAAGAAATTTTTACCCTGCGTCGTTTTCGTTTGGTTAACTCGCGGCAGGAGTCTGCGAACTTTCGTTTTTGTCTGTTATTTCCCTCCCCCCCCCCACCCCCGAAACTGCTTATGGTGAGTTTTACAAACAGGACAAGTGTCTAAGAAAAGATATGAATATGATTATATGTAGATATTTTAAGTCAAAACGACACGGAATATCCATTTGAGTTTGGGTGGGGGAGGGGAATCTATTCCATACAATTTTAAACGTTTTAAGTTTGATATAATTTTTCGATTGGATTTTGTTTAAACGCCTCTGGCCATTCTAAATAAAATAATAAATGTGACCATTTAAAATTAGTCAAAAGTATTCATTAACTTTATTGAATGCATCAAATTCTCGACATCGCAATTCTAGAGGAGCACCAAACAACGTTCTTCTGAACTCAGTTTTTAAGGCATTAATTTTAAATATGAAAGAAATGATACTTGATACAGTCAAGTCATGTTGATTAAGATTATTGTCACTTGTGTCAATATAAATGAAAGTAGGTTGGATTTAGGTGTCTTCGTATAGTACGTAAATAAGATATCTACATAGATTGTTAAATTTGTCAATGCATTTTCTGGAAGGAACCGGTTCAATAGTGGGCATATGTTCCAAGCGTACACGTACACATGAGGTATTTGAACATATCTAGGGGAGTGTAGTGGATATTGTGTGTCCCAAATGAGTCTGCATTACCCCCAAAGATTCCCTTTTGACCCCAGATGAGGTAATTTACCCCTGTTCGCCGACTTCTTTCTTACGGGATGCTCTCTCAGTCAAATGAGGGATTTTTAATTTTTAAAAAACATTTTAAAAATATTATGTTAAATAACTTTTTTTTATAAACAAAGAGGATAACAGTAATGATTTATATTCAATGTTTAATTTGTATGCATTAAAATAAAATATAATCTAAGGATGTTAATACATTTCGTTTTTGAAGGCCGCTAAAACGGTTTGAAGAAAAAAAAAACGGACCGGTTCAATAGGATACATAAATATTAAAATTATAAAGTTTATGTTAATATTACTGTTAACCCAAAAGTAGCGGATTCTATCAAATTTTCTATGCCCACAATGATTCTGTATTACCCTCAAGAGTTCTCTTTTTACCCCAAATGAGATAATTTATCGCTGTTCACCGACCGCTTGGTTAAACAGGCCGATAGCGGTAGCCATGTATTTTTCATTAGTTTATAAATTCCACAAGAGAATGCAACAATTTGAACACGCTACGTCCATTGGTGACATTATATTTACAACTATTGTGTGACGTACGTGAAATCCTGAAGAAAAAAGAATTGAAAAAAACAAACAAACAAACAAAAAACAAACAAACTTGTGAGCTTCGGAGTAAAACGTTATGATACTATTGGATATTTTAATAATGTCATAGTATTTTTTCAGTCCTCAACTTTCAAGAATTACTGTATTTTGCGACACACAAGATGACACCTACTTTCCTGCACAAAGTGGGGTTCGTACAGTATTGACCATTTTCCTCTTCCAGCGCAAACATAATAATTTTTAGAAAACATGAGATGTGATATCAATGTGGTAATTTAGATCAAATGCCTTTGATGTGCATATTCTTAGCAGGAAAACTGTCATTAGAAGATCGAAATCAATTTGAAAAATTGTCTTGTATCTATACATTCTAGGTCTATCAACAATGCAATGATCCTTGTAATATCAATAGTCACATTCGCGAGCTTAATTGCGAAGGTTATCACATCAAATGGTTTTTGACACTACCGCTGCATTCTTCGTTAGCTGTCTTGCTATGCCTTGGTAACTAAAGATTTTTTTAATGTAATATATAAAACAATCCGAATTCATACTTAATATTATAGGGCTTTAAGCTGTGTAGGGGCTCATTTCGCTATGAAATCAGTACAAAGAAAATCATGTCAAAACAGGAAAAGAATGCAATGGTTCCTGGTGAAATGGAAAAATTCTTGTCGGTCGTCTGATACGCAAAATTTTGAGAATCACTGGTTTACAATTTATTTAATGTCCTTAACATAGCGTCACGCGTGTTACAATATTTTAATGCAGACCTACACAAAATAAATACTTAAAAGACAAAAAAAAAAGTGATAAGAAACATACTTATTTTCAAATAGAAAATAAAGTGTTTTTTTCCTTTTTA
>MUZC01004414.1:637595-660798 GCA_002072015.1 Radix auricularia | reverse complement strand
GGTCAAAGTTTTGTGACGTACTTTTTGAGGGGGGGGTCGACGATTTTGTGACGACGCGTGACGTAGGGGGGGAGGGGGTAAAAAATCGGCAAAAATCGCGTGACGTCATTTATGGACGGCCCCATAGTCTAATAACAATATCTGATAACATAGTCTGATAACATAGTCTGATAACCTAGTCTGATAACCTAGTCTGATACCATTGTCTGATAACATAGTCTGATAACATAGTCTGATAACCTAGTCTGATACCATTGTCTGATAACATAGTCTGATAATATAGTCTGATAACATAGTCTGATAACATATTCAGATAACATAGTCTGATAACATAGCTTAATAAGATAGTCTCATACCAAAGTCTGATAACATAGTCTGATAACATAGTCTGATAACATAGTCTGATAACCTAGTCTGATACCATTGTCTCATAACATAGTCTGATAACATAGTCTGATAACATAGTCTGATAACATATTCAGATAACATAGTCTGATAACATAGCTTAATAAGATAGTCTCATACCAAAGTCTGATAACATAGTCTGATAACATATTCAGATAACATAGTCTGATAACATAGCTTAAGATAGTCTCATACCAAAGTCTGATAACATAGTCTGATAACATAGTCTGATAACATAGTCTGATACCATTGTCTCATAACATAGTCTGATAACATAGTCTGATAACATAGTCTGATAACATAGTCTGATAACATAGTCAGATAACATAGTCTGATAACATATTCAGATAACATAGTCTGATAACATATTCAGATAACATAGTCTGATAACATAGTCTGATAACATAGTCTGATAACATAGTCTGATAACATAGTCTGATAACATAGTCTGATAACATATTCAGATAACATAGTCTGATAACATATTCAGATAACATAGTCTGATACCACAAAAAGTCTGATAAAATAGTCTGATACCATAGTCTGATAACATAGTCTGATAACATAGCTTAATAAGATAGTCTCATACCAAAGTCTGATAACATAGTCTGATACCAAAGTCTGATAACATAGTCTGATACCACAAAAAGTCTGATAAAATAGTCTGATACCATAGTCTGATACCATAGTCTGATAACATAGCTTAATAAGATAGTCTCATACCAAAGTCTGATAACATAGTCTGATAACATAGTCTGATTAAAAAAATTCTGATACTAAGAGTTAACAATATATCCTCATGATGAAATCAATAAGTAAGGGATCTTTAAAAGTTGATTTTATCTAAGTCTTGTTATGTCTAAATAGTTAGTATTCTGTTAAATGAAACGTAGATAATAAGTAGAAAAAATAACTTTTGTGTTTAGACAAAGGCTACAAAGTGAAGAACATTGTGCTTTGTATGTTATATATAAGTTATGTAATGGATGTTTTTAAGTAGAGAGCATTCCTACCAAACTAAGTATAGAACTTTGGTAGTAAGGATACTAGCTACTATGTGTATAGAGCATTCCTACCAAACTAAGTATAGAACTTTGGTAGTAAGTGATACTAGCTACTATGTGTATAGAGCATTCCTATTAAACTAAGTATAAAACTTTGGTAGTAATTGATACTAGCTACTATGTGTATAGAGCATTCCTATTAAACTAAGTATAGAACTTTGGTAGTAAGTGATACTAGCTACTATGTGTATAGAACTTTGGTAGTAAGGATACTAGCTACTATGTGTATAGGGCATTCCTACCAAACTAAGTATAGAACTTTGGTAGTAAGTGATACTAGCTGCTATGTGTATAGAGCATTCCTATTAAACTAAGTATAGAACTTTGGTAGTAAGTGATACTAGCTACTATGTGTATAGAACTTTGGTAGTAAGGATACTAGCTACTATGTGTATAGAGCATTTATTTATTTTCCATAAAACTCATTTATCATCTAGTGAAGTATTCTGTTTCTGTTGAAGGGCCTTAATATCCAAACACATTGCATCATCTCCATTTTCATAAGTTCCTCTTGCTTCTCCCCCAGATTTACTTGTGTGTGTGAGGAATAAGCTATGTCCACGGGCTCCTATGACGAGGCATCAAATTTGGTCAAGGTTCCACCATCCCCATTACTTTCTGGAGAAGGTGCTGATGACGTTTTTGACAAGGTAGACAACTCAGGGGCTCCATCGAATGATAACGGTGAATCCCATGACCAAGGGCAGTCGTCCTCTTTACATCCTAGTAAAACAAGTCGTTCCCCTTCTCCTAAGCACAATCCATTCAAGAAATCTAAAGCTGCCAAGGGACTAGGTTTCCTCATCAAAGCCAGGGAAGGGGCAAAAAAGGGGAAGAAGTCTCCATTGTCATTCAAGTCTTTTTCCAAATCTAAGAAACATCAGGATGAGGACAGTGACTTTGATGACCTTGGATCTGAGGATGGGGGGGAGAGTTCGGTGGATGAGAAGGTGAAGGCCAAATCAGAACACTGGCAGGCGTTTCTTCAGATGCAAGATCGCATCAAAGAGAATGTGCTGAAAACACAGACAAATTTAGGGAAGCTCACCTCAGGACGCATTTCCCCATCCGGAAGAATATCGCCTGGTAAAAACAGGGAAGAAGATGAAAGCAATATCAAGTTTACAAGTTTGAGCCAAGAGGAAAACGAGCCATCTGAGAAAACTACGGAAGAGAAACATTTAAAAAGAGTTTTTAAATCTGAGGAGGGCTCTGAGAACAGCACAAATTACTACGATACATCCGATCTATCAAACCTCATATCTCTCCCTCATTTCACTGTATCATCCCCATCAGCATTTCACACCAGCAGCTCAGAGGCAGACACCAGGTTTGACATGGATCTGGACGCCTTCGCTGATCTCCGTGTTTCAGAGCAGCACAGCCATACTGCCGTGAGCAGTGGGGCAGGGAGGCCAATGGAGGTCAGCAGTTTAATCGATGAGTTTGATCTGTTGGGTCTGCATTCAGACTCTGCGCCTCCCCCTGTCTCCAACAGCCACCACATTTCAGCTCAGAGCTCCCTTAATGAAGACTTACTTGGTCTGGATGACTTCTTGTCTCAGCCGGTGTCTCGAGACATGTCTCAAGAAAATTTAACCACAGATTGGTTCGGGGGCTCGTCCACAGCCCAGAGTAGCGCCCAGTCATCCTTGTGTCCCAGCCCTGTCCAGTTTGATATTGACATGTTGACTAGCCAGGGAAAGCTTGTGCCAGAGAGTACCGCTGTGTCAGATTTAGCCAGGTCTCTGGTTGATGATTTCCTTCAGTGGGGGGCGGGTAAGTCGGATGAACCTCTCTCCAAAAACCCATTTTCATCAGATGATTTCACAGATGAGCAAGCCTTAAAGATGAATGCTTTCAACCCGTTTGCTACCATTGTGGAGTCAGACGACATCGACTCAAACGACTTCCTGGGAGGATTTAATGAACCCAAAATTCCATCCTGGTCAGCTGTGCAGGACAAAAGACTTGATCCCTTCCAGGTAGAAGATAGCCGCACCATGGACGCCATGGCAGCCTTTACGACAATAGATCCTTTTGCCCCAGTACCCTCCCATACAGCAGTGATCTCTTCAGCTGGCCTGGACATCAATGCCAATGCTGCCCCATTTGAATCTCCTGCTGTTCCACCTCTAAGGCCCGCTCAGCCCACTCAAACCCGAAAGTCTTCTAGGAAATCATCTAATCCGTTTTTGATAAGTGATGATGACCTAACTGATGGGAAATTTGATGACAACTTTTTTGCCAGTCGTGGTATTTTTCATGCGCCTGCTCGAGACGCTGATAGTATTTGGGGGACGGGAAGTTCCTTAGAAACAAAATCAACCTGTGCTCCAGCAGCTAATCCGTTTCAAGATGATCTCTTTACAACAGAAAACATTCCTACCAGCAAGGGTTTTGCAGACAGCTTTGGGGAGGCATCCAGCATTGGCCAGGCATCCAGCATTGGCCAGGCATCCAGCATTGGCCAGGCATCCAGCATTGGCCAGCCCATCAACCCTTTCCTAACTGCCAGCTTTGAGAACATAGCCATCCAGGCACAGCCTCTGTCTGGTGACAATCCCTTTGCAGCTATGGTCGGCGACAAGAGCCCAGCTCTTAGCCCATTGCCAAGTCCGGGGCATAGTGCCTCACACAGTATTGCCCCCAGTTCTCACTTAGCTGTTGGCCTTGACCTTGCTCAAATTACAACTTCTGCTGGAGATGATTTACAGTTTGACCCTCTGAGTAAACCAGAGAAGATAGAAAGTTTGTTTGACAACACCACTGGTGACTTCCTGGCAACTGCTGCTAGTGCTGCAGACTTCCAAGGACAAAGTGAAACAACAGAGAAGACAAGTGCTCCATTGGAAGATGATTTCACCGGCACCTTAAGGTTTGACATAAAAGCCAAATCTGAATCCGAGTCATCAGGTCCAGTGCCCACCTTACCGCCCCCACCAAAACCCCCGAAATCGCCCTTAATGCCTCAGAGGGAAAATCCTTTCAACAAGGAGTCACCCCCAGAGGAAAATTTTGCCAGCTTTGCCGAGGTAGAAGAAGAGCTGAAGAAGAAATCAGAGGCGGAAGCTGCAGCAGTCAGGGAGAAAAGAGAGCGTATGAAGTCTCTGACATCAGAAGACAGTACGCCAGAAGAGGAGGGGCCGTTGGAACCTTTAGAACCTTTCCACCCGCCACAAGCCAAAGAGTTCTGGAAACTGATGGTGAGGCAGCCCACCAAGAAAAAGTTGGCCGGCAATAGGTTCTGGAAGATGACAGTAGTTAGAATTTGTCAGAGCAAAGACGGGCCTGTCATACGGCTGTTTATGGAGGAGAAGGACACAGAGCCTTTCCAGGTAAGAATTTAGTTCAATGGTTATTGTACCTCTTATATTTAGTTGACTGTTCTCCTTTACCATAGTTCAACATGGACCTTAATTTTAGGTTTCTCTTTCCTTTTAGTTTAGGTTTCTCTTCCCTTTTAGTTTAGGTTTCTCTTCCCTTTTAGTTTAGGTTTCTCTTCCCTTTTAGTTTAGGTTTCTTCCCTTTTAGTTTAGGTTTCTCTTCCCTTTTAGTTTAGGTTTCTCTTCCCTTTTAGTTTAGGTTTCATTTTGTTGTTTGTCTATTGTAGTCAACGATGACCACTCTCATCATATTTGTCCTGTGCTAGACTATCACGTGTGTCCTCTGGTGGCTTATTAACCCTATTCTAGCACAAGAGATGGATGGTATCCAGTCATGAGGGTTTCTACAGCCTTTAACATTACGTTAAAATAGTCCGTAATTTAGGTTCTACATTCTACATCATTTAACTTTAGGTTAATATTCCCTTAATTCTCTTTAAATTTAGGCCATCATGCCCTGAACGTTTACTATTACTACTAAATTTCAGTTTTCTATAGCCACTTAATTTAAACAAATCTTGTGCTCAAAAATGATGTTCAGTCATTTCAAAACATAGAGGGGGTAGGGGGAGGGGCTGGGTCAGCTTTGCAACACCTTAAGTAATGGTAGTAAGAAGAAAATAGAAGTTGGGAAGGGGGGGGTCAGCTATGAAACAAATATTTTTAATGCCTCCTATTACCTGGGAGAACTTATAAAAAAAAAAAAAGGTTCCATTGCTAAAATACTAAAAAGTGTTTGGAATGATTATTTTATATAGAATGTTCTTAAATTATGTTCCATCATGAATGTTTTAGTTTTTTAATGTTTACTATTTCTCACTGCTCTAATATTTCTATCATCAGGAACTACCTCTTCAGCCTTGTTATTCAATCAGTGATATCTCAATGCAGCAATATGATCAGTTTGGCAAAATCCACACAGTCAAGGTGAGTTAAAGAACTATTAAATTTAATGAGAGCCATTAAATAACTACAATGATAGCCATTAATTAATTAATACAGGGATATCCTTGACATTAATAAAAATGACAGAAATTTAAAAAATAAAAATGATAATGATTAAATTAATATTATTTTAAATTGACAGAAATTCTTAGAGTAACATGAAAATTTTACTATTTCTATTTTAAAAATATGCTGGTAACTATTTGTTTGACAGGTTCAGTACATCTTCTACAGAGAACGAGTTGGCATCAGACCTGAACGTATTACGCCCTCGTTTGTTCGTAAGCCAAAGCCAAATATGATCCTGGACCATGCACCTCAGGTGTCTGAACTAATTAAACTGGGCAGCCTTGACATTGATGAGATTACTTCCTTTGTCTGGGCGATGGAGGATGTTCTAATGAAGCTGGAATGTCATAGAGACAAGACCTTGACCTATACCAAGGAAGAAGTACAAGCAGAAGTCTGGGATGAATACCATGCCGTTGTGGATAAAGATGGCCATGTTGCTTCTCAGAAGGCAAGAGTTCGAATATTCTTTCTGGCTTTCTTAACAGGTATGCCAGCTTGCGAACTGGGAATCAGTGACCGAAGAAGGAAAGGGAAAGAAGTGGTGGGCAGACATGACATCATCCCTGTTAGGACAGAGGACTGGATACGGATAGAAGATCCCGAATTTCATAATGTGGTGGATCTAGAAACGTATGAAAACACTCACAATATCCGTTTCCATCCTCTGGATGCCTGTCAGTTTGAGTTGGTTCGTTTCAGGGTACGGCCGCGGGCCAATCGGGAACTTCCTTTACAGCTGAGAATCACGCAAGTGATGAAAGGGCGCCACTTTGAGGTGAGAGTGGATCTACTAGTCACAGGATACCATGCCTTCAGCAAGAAATGTGGCCAGTTCCCGTGTGAGGATATTGAGGTCAGGATCAAGATTCCAGAAGTGTGGATTTATTACTTCCGCTACGAGAAGCGATTCGGTTACGGCTCGCTGAAGGCCATGGCCAGAAAACCTGGCAGAATCAAAGGTCTGGAGAGGATCACAATGATGGCTCAGGGACTTCTGACTCCTGCCCTGATGGAGGCATCTGTTGGCTCTGCCAAATACGAGCATTTGTACAGATCTGTTGTGTGGAGGATACCCAGGCTGCCAGAGAGAAATCACGGTGAGTTACATAGGTTTATAGCATTGGATTTGAATGACTAAATATACAAACAAACAACAGTGAACATAAATGCTTGTAGTAGGTGGTGAACAAGTAAAATTAAGAATCTCTTTGAAAAGCAACTAGTCATATACAAGTTGATTAGGACAGTTAATCTCTGATACCTAGAGATCACTTTTATCATGGTCATTTTTTATTTATTTTTGAAAATTGCTTGTTTAATACAACACCCCAATGCCAGCAACCAAGTTGAGAACGACATGTGAAAAATGAATTTTTAACAATGAAATATTATCTTAAAGCCTTCATAACTCACATATTGACCCAGTTTCAAAGACATTAATTTTGACATAATTGTGAGGTTTCACTGTAACAGCTTATAAATGTGCCCCAGGTTTAAAACTTGTGAACATCTTATAAAACATTGAAGTATGCATCGGCTTAGTAATAATATGTAAGAAGAAATTTTTTAACAAATTTATTTATGCTTATTAAATTTCAGCTAGTTCAGTTTAAGTAGTTTTAACTTCAAAAAAAAGTTTATAGGAATAAGTGCAGTACAAGTTCCATTATTTATTTTCCCTCTTCATTAGCCAGATAAGCAATATTTCATCTTTTCATGAGACTGGTTTCAGCAGTTTAGGTCATTGGCTTACACCAGGTTAAGGAGACTGGTTTCAGCAGTTTAGGTCATTGGCTTACACCAGGTTAAGGAGACGGGTTAAATCAGTTTAATGAAGCCTCTTACACCAGGTTAAGGAGACGGGTTAAATCAGTTTAATGAAGCCTCTTACACCAAGTTAAGGAGACAGGTTAAATCAGTTTAATGAAGCCTCTTACACCAAGTTAAGGAGACAGGTTAAATCAGTTTAATGAAGCCTCTTACACCAAGTTAAGTAGACAGGTTAAATCAGTTTAATGAAGCCTCTTACACCAAGTTAAGGAGACGGGTTAAATCAGTTTAATGAAGCCTCTTACACCAAGTTAAGGAGACAGGTTAAATCAGTTTAATGAAGCCTCTTACACCAGTTTCGGGAGACTTGTAGAGAGACAGTTCATATCATTTTATAAACCAACAATTAATGATATAAATATAACAGTATTAACAGGAGTACATACATTTTTTTCCTTATTTATTGACATAATTTAAAACAATTTTTTCAGGTGCTTATAAAAATCACTTGTTTGTCCTTCACCTTTCCCTGGGTCAGCACGATGAGATTCCTGATCAGCTGGAGCAGTGGGCAGATTGTTCCTTCACCATGCCAGCCTCAACGGTCTCCAAGGCTCAGGTGCGGTCAATCAGTGTGGAAAATCCTGACCCACCGGAAAAGTGGGTTCGTTATATAGCCAAATATAATTACAAAGTGGAAATTGACAATCATGTGGAGACCGAGTCAGACAGGGAGACAAGTGATTAGTGTCCAATTATTGTGGTCCGATGTGGGGCTCACTTACCCTGATGGAGCCGAGACTGCTGCTGGGACAAAACTGAACGCCTTGCTGGATTATTTATAAGACAATTAGACAAATTTAATCGGTATCATTCAATGAGTGGGTTTTTTTTTTTAAATAGTAAGTATTGAAACAGTTTATAAATGAGGAATGAAACTGCATGATTGGATAATATGTGACTGCGGAGATTCATATTTGTTTTTAGACTTTAGCAGTTTCTAGGAGGTTAGAGTTAAATTATATTCTAGGTGTATACTTGACTGTGTCTCTGATGTGGGGATCATTTCAATTGAAGGATGCATGGTTCAGGATTTCTCCTTTAACAACATGTTATTTATAAAATCAGGAACAGGATGTGAAAGCAATCAACCATTATTTCTAAACATTTAAAGATGAAATGAGTTGCACATTTCAATTGCACATATTTTTAATATTCCAGTAAATTAACTATAGAATTTATAACTGGACACATTAGAGACCTCTATAATGTGAAATCAATGAAATAATGATTGTTAATATCCAGTGGCGGATTTAGCTTTGTCTGCGTGGGGGGCGAGGAGAATTTCAGGGGGCAGCGAAAATTTTACTAAAAACAGATTTTTGGGTAAATACTGGGGCTGTTAACGATTAATTTAAATTGAATTGTTAACTTTTGAAAAATTAACGATTAATTAATCGTTAATTTCGATTAAAGCCAAAAATTTTAATTTATGATGTAATAAGTAACAATTATTTAATGTTCTGATAAAAATCTAAATAACACTGGAATGTCTTCTTTATATATCAACTTTTCACCAACTACGCAAAAGTGTGTTGACATTAATTGGTTTAAGTGATGAGCGGGTCTAATTGACAATATAACCAGCAGAACTCAACAATCATTGACATGGAACTTATGTAACTGGTATGCTCAAAACGGTCTTGGCAAGGAATGACATTATCAGATATTGGTGTTCATTAACTTTCCACAATTGTACTGGATTAATGGATTCACGAACGTTCATCTCCATTTTGTAAAGCAGTAATTCATCAGAAGAGCTGTTGTCATTTCTGTCTCTAAGTCAAACGCCATTACTGCCATTAGCTTCATACGCTTTTCATTTGGTTTGATAAGTAGGCAAACTTTATCAACATTTTGAACATTCCCGTCAGTCAATATTTTAAAACCAAAATGTACATGTCATCTTCAGGAAATTCATTATTTATCAGGCGCTATTTTTAAAAAATTTTTATATATACTTTTTTTTTACTTCCAATTATTTGTAAGTGATGTGTCAATTAATCGTTAAAAAATCGTTTAAACATTTTTAATTATTACTCGAGAAATTAATCATTAATTTCTGCAGCCCTAGAAATAATAATTATGAGCCAACTAATTTAGTAAATTTTCCAAATCATCGAACAAGACAAACAGAAGAAACAATATAAATTATAAACAGATACGTTTTCAAAATAGTGACGTAAATTTATTTCAATAGTATATTTTTTTTTTATCTAAGAAAGAAACTTAGTTTATGCGAATTTGTATAGAGCCCTGAGCCATATTTAAATTCCTTTCTACGTGAACCTAAACGATTTATCGTTGATTCAAAGTCAAAGTTCTCATGTTCATTTGAAATTATTGCCAATCCAGACAGACGTTCGTTTTTCATTTTTGAGCGCAAATAATTTTGATGATTTTCAATCATTGCTACCAAGAAGATTCAAGTAAATTTGTACAGAGTATTAACAAATTAAGGAGTCCTGATGCCATTTATTTTTCAAACAAGAATGGTAGAAAGTCTTTAAGTTGTAGCTCACTAGTTGTAGATAGTGATGGACATTGTGATGGATGTCAAGATGGACGTTTTGATGGACGTTGTGATGCATACAAATCTTTGAAGGTATACTATTCAACGATTGCTTCTTCAGGGTTAATAAGTTAATATGTTTGTAAATTTTGCACCAACTTCAAAGAGAATCTTTATTTTCTTCCAACATTTTTGATGGATCAATACAATAGAAATAAATAGCTGTGCCCCTAAAGTCATTAAATCGATCATCTATTTATTTTAGTAGTGTATCCAAGATAGTGAAGTATGTTTCAGATTTAAAACTAGTAGTTGGATCATCAGCCCTTTCATCTCTACTAAGTTCACCTGCCATACTTTTATTTTTTGCAAATTTGAGTTTCTTTAAATTTTGTTTTTAACATCTAGTTTGGAACAATTTTCGTTAATAGATGATTAGACATCTACTTTCAGAATTTTAAAAAGCTTGATCGCTTCTCTTTTCAACAAACTTATTTCTTCCAACATCGATCAATCGTTTTGCAATTGCAATGTCAATACTCTTGCGCTACAAGTGGTTTGATAACACGAAAATATCAACCAGCTTTTGTGCAAATAGCATCAGAAAAAACAAAAGAATATTTGTTATTAAAACAGATTGTCCCACAGCTACTGCTCTGACTTCCGACACTTCCTCTATGTTATGTTGATTCCCCTGAATTTATATCTTCTAGGGTGGCTAGAATAGCAGAGAATGATTCATAACTGCATAGACTGCATGCTTATGGCTTGACCATCTTGTATCAGAAAGTCATTTCTGAGTTTTTACTGTTAATTCATATTGACATTTATGATCTTTTTAAAGAGTATATAGACGTGGTAAACTAGACGTAAAGAATGCATACAACCTTTCAGCTGAGCCAAAAAAACAACTGTACATTACTGTGTACAGAAATTGCTTCGATAGTGACCAAATTCAAAACATGGGGACAACATTGGGTGAAAGTTTTAAGTCCCCTCTTAATTCCAGACATCACAGATGCGCCATCGTATGCCTTTCCTCCACAGATTGTGATGTCAATGTTTCGCTTTTGTAATGTGTAGTTCCGTTAGAATCTTCTAAACAAATGCAGGTTTGCAGCATTTCTGTTTACCAAAGTATACAAGCCTATAAATCTTTCCTCAACATTTCTTAATTTTAAAACTGAACGTAAAGTGACATCTAATGAATTTTAGATATATTAATGGTTGAATCAATAATTAAAGAAAAGAAATGTGAAGACTTAACTTTATATCAATTGCTGCTGATAATTCAGGTGCAAATGATTGAATTAAATGAATTTGCACATCATTACTTAAATAAATTTCATTTTTCTTTTTAAACTTTAGATGACTGTTTAAAGTGGAATCATAGTTGGCTAATAAACTTAACATCTATCGAAAATTTCCAGTATTTCTACAACTACCATCAATAAAGCAAGATTGTTCTCTGTGTCCTCTGTTTTGCTAAAACAATGTCACGCCTAACATTCGTTTCAATGCTTCTATATTCTTTTCCACTTAGCGACGCTCCTGACTGACCAAACCAGATATTGCAGTTTTAAAATACGATATTTAGCAAGCCAATATTGTCGTATTGCAGTTTAGTGATTGATTAAAAGTTTCGTGTTTAACAATCTTTTTTTCTGCTCTAGTTACACCTTTTTAGTGTTCATTAAGGGCATCTTAAAGGGGCACCATTTTAGACCCGCCCCCCCTGCCCTATAGCTAAATCTGCCACTGTTAATATCAACATTTTAAAACTCATTTCGATGAACTACTTGTCCCCTCTAATTCTACACAATTTTTGTATACCTTAAACTGTTCAAGAAGTAATAACTAACATGGTTATAATTTTGAAATTATTTTTTTAATTAGATAAGGAAGATGGAAATTTAAGTTTTTCACCTTTACCTAATATTTAATTATTTTTTTATTAAACATTCTATAAAGAATTATGTACAATTGGTTTAATGCTACATCAAAGGAAAAATCCCTTAAAATTTGATGTGCTCACTTACACTTCCAATAACTTATTCTCTTCTGGTAATTTCCTCATGTGGGAAGTTGATTGGTGAAATTTTTTGAAAATTATTTTCAATTTTTTAGAATGTGATAAGATTTTTTTTTTAATTTTTGATTGTATTTATTTTGTCTAATTTAAATTTAATTACAAATCTTTCTTATTTTTATATAAAGTAAAAATTGCAATTTTATTATTGTCACTTTTTTTAAAAAATTTAAATTGAGACTATGTTTAAAATTTTAATAGAAAAACTAAGATGGATAATCAAATCTTCTATGAAAAAAAAATTGGCCCTGCTGTATTCTTAATGTACATAGACAATATGTAACCAAGAACTGTACAAACAATTTTAAAAAATGTATGTCATTTTAGATGTTTAAAAAGGCAAGTTAAAATGTGAATTTTTACGGATTCACCATTTCTCATTAAAGAATAAATGTTTGTTACCACTTCAGATTTAGTTCTTAGATTCTCAACAGAGTTGGCTGCTTCAATATGAGACCAGGAATTTTTGAGACAATGTGCTACTAACTGTAATAAAAACTTAAGTACAGAGATTTCTATGACCACTTGTTTGTTGATGTAACAAAAGCGGGGCCAACAAGTTTCAGTATCATGTGTTTGTATATCACAGTGAATTGTCTGCTGGCAATATAAAAAAACTATCCCAGAAAATTCTGTGTACATGCTTTGTTATCAGCAGACAGGTTAGCAGCATAACAACATAAAACAGATTAATAAAAAAAATAATAACTATGATGAATTGAATAGATAACGTCAAGAGAAAATTGTTCCGGAAGTCAAGATCCATCAGTTAAGAAAACCATACAACCTAATCAAAATGTTTGCCTTGTTGAAAATGTATGACAAGAAGTAGTAAATATGATCCACATTTTAAAGCCCCTATGCCTGCAGGAGCATAATAAAATAGTAGTCTCTTAGAAGCCCCTATACCTGCAGGAGCACAATAAAATAGTAGTCTCTTAGAAGCCCCTATACCAGCAGGAGCACAATAAAATAGTAGTCTCTTAGAAGCCCCAATGCCTGCAGGAGCACAATAGAAATATAGGTCTAGCATAGAGGATGATACATTTAAACATGGAATGCTTTCTCTCAGTATTTTAATTTTAAACATTTTAATACATATTTACTTTTGGTTGCTCAAATAATGTTATATTCAATTTCATTTTTGATATTAGGCTCATTTTTTGAGACTCTCTTTTTCTCTGGCCAGTACGGCTTCCTCTAAAAGGCATTGTTCCCAATATACCAAATAATTTAGTTGTGAAGTTTTACTAACGCATAAATTGATGAAAATTGAGAAATTCAAGCATTCATTTTTATTACCTTAAGAAATGGGGCTCAATGAAGTCATGTGACCTTCTGTGCAGTTACTTTCTGTTTGAGGTTTCAACTTAAGTTTGAATGTTAATACAATATGCTAGAAAATTAATAGACCAAAAACTGGATCTAAAGGACCTTAGTCTTGCCTACTTTAGTCATTACTTAGAAATTGTATCTTTTGTGTTGACAAGAATTGCAGATTACAAAGTGATTATTTCTTTACTTTTCAGGAGAGAGAATACTCATCAGATCATTGTGTGTTGTTTGTTTTTCTCAACACAAAATCAACTTTTCTATCTAAATTATCGATTAACTAAAAACATTTTTTCAATAAAAAAATTCATACTATTTAAGGAATTATTTTCAGGTTGTGTTTTTAGATATGTTAAATTATTAAGTTAACCAATCAAACAAAAAAATGTAAGGTAAGCGCATAATTGTTTGCTAATATTTTTTTGACTCTACATTTACCTTTTGTTGTTTTTTCTTACATATCAAAACATAATCTTACTTTACTCAAAAACAATTTTTATGCATATTTTAAAAAAAAACTTTATCAAATTTATTTACTTGTAAAATTTATATATTTTAAGATGAAAACTTTTTAAAAATTCTTCTATTATTTATCTGTTATTTGTTTTGAAAACTGTCCTAAATTTAAAATGTACTATTCTAAACTAAATTTCCATTTTGGAAATTCTTGTAGTATACCATAACAGTACATTGAACACAAATTAATACCTTAAATTGATGTGTAAGTCCTGAGGCACCTTTTCAAATCTATGTTATGATTTTTTACATTACAAATATAGTATTTAAACTTTTTGTGCAATAATAAAACCCCTTGGTTAACAAAACAATTAGTTAGTATTATATTACCTGCTTTGTTTTTCCTATGCTCATCAAACATTTCATCATTTTTCCAAAATTGGACTTTAATTTCATTGTTGAAATGATTGATTAAAAATAAAGAATATATTCCAACATAAAGTCATTGGTACTTTTAGTGGCCTGAAGATAAAGGAGAATGCCGTTACTTATATGCTAATGTGAGCTTAATGATCTCTCTTAACTTTGATATAGTTACAATGATTGTATTACATGTACATTTTATACTGGTTCGTTGAAATGTTGAAAACGTAAAACAGTTGCTTGTACCATGATTATTAAATATCATTCCTTACTGGTGTGCATGTCAAGTTAAAATTATTAAGTGAGTAAATGGAAGTTGACATATCCTAGTTTCATATCATCTACCATATACAGAAGACACTTCTATCCGTTTGTTAAACCACATCAATAGCAGGTGAAATATTCATGTATTAGATCAATTAGAAAAACAAACTTGCTTGAATGCCCAATATATACTTTTATTATGTCAAAACTCAATAAAAGAAGCTGTGATTTAGACAGCTGAGTGTGATTTTCCTTGACTTTGTGATGATATAAATATTGAGTTTACTTTCTACTCTTACTACTCGAATGAGCAAAGCTTGAATGGTTATCAATATTTCACTCAGTGACTCATGTCATTATTTATATTCTTGTATATTTACTTTTACATCTGACTTCAGTGTCTACATGTTTATATTTTTTTCACAAAGACAACATAATAAATGTGAGTAATCTTTAAAAGTTTAATTAACCAAGAGCAAATGTAAAAATGTATATCTGTAATCATTTATGGGTTGTGTGTCTGTAAGAATAGATCAGGTTCATATCAAAAGCAGTTTGCATCTTTTCATTGATGTTGAACATGTCGGACCAAATCTTTCCATGTTTATAATTGTGGTCTCTGTACACTACACAAAAATGCAGAAATATGTTTTTTTAATTCATTTGAATAAAAACCCTCATGCTTCTCAATACTAAAAGTATTTAGATATTGGACCTCCCCGGTATAATAGTTTAGTATTCATTGATGGTTTGTCATAGACTTGATGGAACTAGTGCTAGTCATTTTTATATTGTTGATCTGATTTGGATAAAATGACATTTATCCTGGACCAAATTCTTTGATGAACATGTATATTATTAGCTGTACTTATTTGCACTCACTCATGTTTGTATTTATAATGTATTCAGGTCTTTGTGAATAAATGTACAATGTTGTAACGAGTTTAGAATCACTGCATTAATTTAAGCTACGTAGATTCAGTGTTTTACATCTGGTAGATGTGTCATGGATGTGCCAGGTTCTCCTCTAGTGTTCTTTGAAACTGTTTTACAATTAAGTTTTGAGTTTTAAGAGCTAGAAAGTCATTGATTTTTTTTCTTCATGAAGTCCACAGAAATTAATTAAGAAATATTTTATTCTCCTCCCTTTATGATATTATTAAAACATGTTTTTAATTAACTTTCTGCTTCTACTATAAATATTATCATTTTCTTTTTATTCACATTTTTGCATTGAGTTGAGTCAAATTTAAAAAATGAAACTATTTTTTTAAAAGCTTTTACACTTGTGCTTAATTGAAAAGCTTTTTAATATTTTTTTTAAAAAACTGATTTGGAATTAGTATCACTTAGTATTAGTAATCATGAGCTTTGTTACAGCACTTGAATATTTTCTTGTAATACCTGTTATTATCTGTGATTTCTTACCAG
This sequence comes from Radix auricularia, assembly GCA_002072015.1. Classification (NCBI taxonomy): domain Eukaryota; kingdom Metazoa; phylum Mollusca; class Gastropoda; family Lymnaeidae; genus Radix; species Radix auricularia. Next base: position 644,589 of record MUZC01004414.1, on the reverse strand, counting down.
CACTGTGTGATGCTCAACATCAAAATTAGTTTTGAGTGTTTTTAGAGAAACAGCTGTATAGTATAGAAATGATTGAGTGCATGTGCACTATCGCTTCTCATTAATTTCCTTGGTGTCCTGTCAATTAGTTTACCAAAATTGTTCTTTGCTTTGTTTACAACATTGGGACACCACCATTAAGGGGAAACAATTACTACATAGATATGTATAATGAAATGTAAACTTCATTTTAAAATAATTAATATCTGAGATTGAAGAGAATGTAGACTTTGGACTTTTTTTTTTTTTTTAATTATTTTCATATACATCCAAGTAACAACATTTTACCCCAGTAAACCTTTGATTGTTTGCAGACACCTCATACAAAAACTTTTCAAATTTCATGGCATGGTCAGACAGTTTTATTGTTTTATTACCCCAGTAAACCTTTGATTGTTTGCAGACACATCAGACAAAAACTTTTCAAATTTCATGGCATGGTAGACAATTTTATTAAAAGAATGACATTTCACTACAGCAAGCCCACTTTTCCTTTTCCAGTAAATTAAAATCCAATCCCTTATTATTGGCTTATTGTTACATTCAATTTTTATTTTCACATGTACATTTTAGTCTGTGTGAGAAGAGTAGAAAATTATGTAAAACTAGACTATTATTTCACGAGGCTGATGTTAGTATAAAAAAACAATATCAAAAATAAAAAAACCCGTTTATAACTTTTGTTTATCCAATTTTACAAAGTACTCGTACTGTACATGTCCCCATTGTTACTTTCTACACAATAGTTTATGATTTATGTTTGTTTCTGTCCCCATTTTTACTTTCTACACAATAGTTTATGATTTATGTTTGTTTCTGTCCCCATTTTTACTTTCTACACAATAGTTTATGATTTATGTTTGTTTCTGTCCCCATTTTTACTTTCTACACATGTGTCCCACTGTTTCCTCCGCATTGTCCGTAATTGGTATCCAGTGTCCAGCCTTTAGAAGAAGCTATCTGTTGGACAGTGGTCAGTCTTCATCTGGTTGATGAGGGTCTGGCCGCTGTGGGGAAATTTTCAACCGGGAGTTTGACACTCTATTACCGGCCATATAGATAACTGTATTGACGCATCACCTTTGTCTATGAGATGTCAATGCTTAAATATAACCATTTCAGAGGAGATAAAATATCCACTAACTTAATGGTTGAAAAAGTAAAGGTGTGTCTTTAAAAAAGCTAATTTTTTTTTAGAGATCATCGACACCAAATTATTTTACTCCCGCATTTTATGTCTTCACTTGGATTTTACCAGTCACCCTTGATTCCATGCAGTGGCATAATTATGGGGTCTGGGGGGTGTCACAGGCATGGCTAGGATATTTCGCACCTAGTGACAAACCATAAATTGGTGAGCAACCCTCCCCCCTCCCCATTTTTTCTATTACCTTAAAAATTATAACCAATTCAAATTTTAATTATTAAAAATTGTTTTAAGACGCCAAGTTTTAGAAATTAATTGCTTAACTTTGACTGACTCATTCATAATCTTAAACTGATTTAGGAGATCTACAAAAAATGTACTTCTTGATTTCATATAGCATCAAACTAGCCAATGAAGTGATTAATTTTTTCCTCTATGATTTCTCTCACAACACTTAGAAAAGCAAGCTAAACGCTGAGACAAGACTATCCAATTATAGTAATTATAAAATAATAAATTTATAATTTATAAAGCGCTATACTCCAGTAAGGAACTGAGTTCAGGGCACTTTACATATAGACACAAAAATAATAACATACATATTATGAGTATAAAATAAACATTCATATCGACCTAACAACTTAATTACAGTACGACCAGTACGTTACACATAAGCTAAGTTTATTGTTAGAAGATATGTTGCTTAAAATGTACCAATGCTCGCCTCATCTTTGCGCCCCTTAAGTAAAGCCTTTCTCTTGGTGCGTCATGTCAATCAATGAAGAAATTAAAAAATCTAACAAAACTTTAGCCTTAAGCCCTTTATAAAATTAAACTTTTCTTATCTTCTTATCTTAGATATACAGACGCTCCTTCTATGCAGAAGATAATTGCGTCCACAGACCATGAGAGATGATCTGTTGGCAAGTGATGCAGCGGTCACAGGCCACGGCTATAGGGGTTCCACGCATTACCCCAGCCGCCTAACTATTGTCTAGTTGGGTACCCATTCGGAGCTGGGTGACTCGGAGACTCCTCAGGCCCCGAGAACAAATCTTCACCTTGGTGTGGATTCGAACTCGTGACCATCGGTATGACAGTCAAGAGCGCTACCTCTCGACCACCACGTCCCACGTTTTCCTTAACAGATATAATCAGGAAATAAATCTAACATGCTTCATTACTTGGTGAGATTTGCACTAGAATACGCCATACACATACTCATCTTCTGTATGGGACCCATGCGCCCATAAAGAAAAAAAAAGGTCACAGATTTATTACTGAGTATGAGTATGAGGAATGTTCAAAATTGACAAGAATAACGGCATTAGTTAAATAATGTATCGTAGAAAATAAAAGAGCGAAGTACTAATAAAAATATAAGGAAATAAGTTCTAACTTAATTATTTAATACTACAAACTGGTAACAACGCAAAAGCAATCTAAATGTAAGCTCAGACAAAGGTATAACAATATTTTTCTTCGTAAACGGTTAAACAATAATACAAGAACAAACACATAGACATTCGGCATCCTTCCGTCTCGCGAGACGATGGTGCATCACTGTTGGGTTGGGTTGCATTTTCTCGAGTGGCTGTGCAGACCTATCCTTGAGTGATAGTCTTTGCCACAGTTTTTACACACGAGTTCTGTGCTTCCAAATGTTTTGGCCTTTCTCCTAGCTCTTCTGTCTGCAGCCTCCTCCATTCTTCGCTCCTCGGCTACTATGACGCCCTCTTTGACAACTGTGCGCCACGTAGATCGGTCGTCTGCCTTACACTCCCAGTCACTTGTATGTATTTTGGCTGCTTTCATGTCCCTTTGACAGACATCTTTAAATCGCAAGCGTGGGCGACCTGTTTTCCTCTTTCCTGAAGCAAGTTCACCATATAGGAGGTCCTTCGGGATGCGGCCGGGGCTCATTCTTTTGACATGTCCTAGCCACCTCAGGCGTCTTTCACTAAGAATTGAGAACATGCTTTGGGTATTGGCACGCGTTAGGACCTCACTATTAGGCACTTTTTCTTGCCATTTAATACCAAGGATGCGGCGCAAGCATCTCAAATGGAAGCTGTTAAGCTTACGCTCTTGTGATGTATAAGTGGTCCGTGTCTCGCTCCCATATAGTAGTGTACTGATGACACAGGCTCGATAGACGCAAAGGAAAGCTCTTATGGCTTACAAGGAAAAGCCTACACCCGACAATTTGCATGCCTTAAAAACAGCTAAGTCACTTGTCCAAAAGGTTGCACGTAAATGTGTCAATACCTACTGGCTTAAGCTCTGTTCCAGTATACAATCAGCTGCAGACATGGGAAATGCAAAAGTCATGTACGAAAACATCAAAAAGGCAACGGTCCCCTTGACGTCAAAAGCTGCTCCCCTAAAGTCCAAAAGTGGAGAAATTATTCAAGACCAGGCAGCACAGCTAAAACGGTGGGTTGAACATTATCTGGAATTGTATTCAACAGTTACCACAGTCTCCAGCACCGCTCTAGATGACATCCCAGATATGCCACTCATGGAAGAACTTGATGTCGTGCCCACACAGGAAGAGCTGAGCAAAGCAATTGACAGTCTAGCTTGTGGAAAAGCGCCTGGGAATGATGGAATACCACCAGAGGTTCTAAAGAGTGGCAAGACAGCTTTACTCCAACCATTGCACGAGATTCTGTCCCTCTGCTGGGAACAGGGCTACATCCCCCAAGACCTAAAGGATGCAAATATAGTGACACTATATAAAAACAAAGGTGATAGGAGTGATTGCAATAATTATCGCGGCATTTCACTCCTTAGTATTGTAGGAAAGACCTTTGCCCGCGTTATACTAAAACGTTTACAAAGCCTAGCATCCCGCGTCTATCCAGAATCTCAGTGTGGTTTCCGGTCCGGTCGGTCTACCATAGACATGGTGTTCTCCATACGACAGCTCCAGGAAAAATGCAGAGAGCAGCAGATGCCACTATACATTGCATTTGTGGACCTTACAAAAGCCTTCGACTTAGTCAGTCGCAACGGGCTATTCCAAATACTGGCAAAAATTGGCTGTCCCCCTCACCTACTTGCCATCATCAGACAGTTCCATGAAAATATGCTTGGCACAGTGCAGTTCGATGGAGCTAAGTCAGAGGCCTTCCCTGTCAGCAGCGGAGTTAAACAAGGTTGTGTACTCGCACCAACACTCTTCGCAATATTCTTCTCTGTACTTCTTCGATACGCATTCAAGGATAGCAGTGAGGGAATCTGGTTACATACCAGAGCTGATGGAGGACTTTTCAACACTGCCCGCCTCCGAGCCAAGACCAAAACGACGGATGTCCTAATTCGAGAGCTACTATTTGCGGATGATGCGGCACTAACAGCACATACAGAATCTGGTTTGCAACAACTCGTGTCAAGCTTCTCCAATGCCTGCAAAGAATTTGGTCTGCAAATCAGCTTGAAAAAGACAAACATCATGGCCCAAGACACTCGACCTCCTCCTACCATATATATCGATAATTAAAACTTGGAGGTTGTGGACAGCTTCACCTACTTGGGATCCAAGGTCTCCAATACACTGTCCACTGAAGAAGAAATAAACAGCAGAATTGGCAAGGCAGCCGCAACAATGGCTAAACTAAATAAGCGGGTCTGGCAAAACACCAAGCTAACGGAGAAAACACATAGACATAGATAAGCAAATTTTCGTTCTCCCCGTCTGAGTCTGGTATTCGGGTGTGGGACGTGGTGGTCGAGAGGTAGCGCTCTCGACTGTCATACTGATGGTCACGAGTTCGAATCCACACGAAGGTGAGGATTTGTTCTCGGGGCCTGAGGAGTCCCCGGGTCACCCAGCTCCGAATGGGTACCCAACTAGACAATAGTTAGGCGGCTGGGGTAATGCGTGGAACCCCTATAGCCGTGGCCTGTGACCGCTGCATCACTTGCCAACAGATCATCTCTCATGGTCTGTGGACGCAATTATCTTCTGCATAGAAGGAGCGTCTGTATATCTAAGATAAGATAATGACATAAAAACCAAAAAACTATACAGTATACAACCTTTAAATCGCTAATAAAAATGCGAGACAAGACTACCCATGTAACACATGATGTATAAAGTATAAACGTAGGATGCACTAATTAATAATAATAATAATATAATAAATCTTCTGTAACAGTAGCTGCAATAGTTTAAGGAAAGGTAAAGTAGTAGTATAGTAGTAGTAGTATACTTAGTATAGTCTGTATAGTAGTATAGTATAGTCTGCTGCACTCTGCTGTAAAGAAGAGAGCTAGACTAGGCTCATTGAGTCATTATGTTATGTTATAGAAGTTCTTCTATTTACTTAAATTATTTTATATATAAATACCGAATGGTGAAAATATCAGTGAAGAAATTTTGTGCAACAGCTGGAATTTCGATACAAAATAAGACAAAATATTGTTCTAAAAAGGAAAAACTGAATGAACATTACAAATAACCATAAAGAAATTAAATACTTTTTTTTTGCGAAATTAATTTTCTGGATGCATAGTTATCAAAATCAAATCAGCAATCTATTTCTTCGGTTCCCGCTGTTTACATCTACAATTACAAAATAAAAGAACTAAATGTGTAAGTAAACTAAAAATAAGTATAAAATAGTATAGTAAATGATAGTATATATTAAAGTAAGTATGGACCGGCAGTATTATATCGGCATAATACCGGTGTTGCAAAATAATAAATAAGTAATTTAATAATTTTTAAATAATAAAGTGCCCAGCCATCACATTTTCATTTTCATTTTGATTTGGCAAGCGTTATTCACACAGCTGTGTGGATAACGTAAGCGTTATTCCCACAGCTGTGTGAATAATCTAAGCGGTATTCCCACAGCTGTGTGAATATTGCCAGCGTTATTCACACAGCCCAAAAATTTGATAGTTATACTGACTTTAAATTTAAAGCAAACTAATCTATAGGTCGTTTGGCTAATACTACTATAATAGCAATTGATATTGAATCGTAAATAGGCTTGTTATTATAAAGCCTATGGCCTAAATATTAATATGAACATCATAAATCATTATATTAATAATGTCGATCTTAATTGTCATATTTTTAATTAGAAATTAATTTTACTTGTCTTAGTGTTGTTAACCATTAGAGTTTAGACAAAAAATATTCCAATTTATTACAGTTTACACGTATGTAGTTATTAAGTTTAAGTTGTTGTCCATAAAAGACATCACGCAATTTTGTTGATTTTTCAAGTCTCAACCAGTGGTCAAAAAGTTTTGCATCTCCCCCATCCCCAATTAAAGCACTTTTTTTTCTATTTGAAACTGAGCATAATATTATTTCAAGTACCTTTTTTGTCATGTAATTATGTATTTAGTGTAAGTCTGCACTCTAATAAAATACGGAGTGTCTACTGCTACGACAAAGTAACGGCAGACAACCCACGCGGATGTGGCTGGTGCTACGACATGTCGTAACGCCAGCAACATCCGACCGGGTTGTCTGCCGTTACGACAAGTTACGACATGTCGTAAACAGTTTTCTGTATTTTCAAATATGCTATTACTAATACTTAAATACTAAACCATAATTCTCATAATGATATATCATGATCACTAGATACGCTTATTAATGAATTTTAAAGGTTTAAAAGAAAATCTAGATTGAGCCATTAAATGAAAAACAGTTATAATTTTAAAAAATTGCTCTTTCTCATCAGCTTCGCTAGATCAAGTGATAGCCCGGTTGCTCTGCAATGATATGACACTAGTGATAGCGGGATCGAATCCCGCCGCCGTCATGTTTTTTTTTTTTTTTTT